>CM040398.1:19169150-19294150 GCA_022702515.1 Ilyophis sp. 1 JC-2022 | reverse complement strand
CCGCGGCGCCCCTACCGAGGCCTTTTTAACGCGCTAACTGCCAGATCCCATTAGAAGCTAGGAGAAACACGAGTAGCCGTGTGTGAAATGTATAGCTCAAAGAAAGTATTCGGTTTCGAAAGCCCACTTATTTTACTATAAACTGGTCGGGGGGTGTTTTGGCTCATCTGACCAAAAGTGGGAAGAACATTTCTTATGCATAGTGTCTTGACCGTGATTCCAACTCGCCCAGGGCCATTCCCACATTGTTTTCATAAGCAGGTTAGCCTGTAAGCAAAAAGTTGCTTCAAAACCTGTTCCTAATTAAACCCATTTCGCAGGTTAGCTTGCATAGCTCAGCGCTAATGGGATTCTGAAGCTGGGCATAGCCTACACATGGAGCGTCCAGACAGCCATGACTTTACATCGATTTACTGCGCAGGGTATGTTAATTTAGTAGAAATGTGTTGTTGATTAATTGATATTTGTGCGCCAGGTTTATTAACCTTTTGATCTGGCTGGAATAAAGGTTTAACCTTCCGCCTGTTTCCAGTGCCCTTGATAATGAGCTGACTGCACGCGCGTAATAAACACAGTGTAGAAACAGTCACTGCTTGTTACCACTGCTTGTTTTAAAGGCCCCTTGAGCCTGCGCTGAGGAGACAGGACTCCCAGGAGGAAAACAGGTCTGGGATGACAGCGTAAAATGGAGACAGTTACACATGACGTGTGCCGACCATCTGCACATTTTATCAATAGTGCTTATGGATTTTCCCTAAACAAAATCCTTGATTTTTATGCGCTTTTACTCAGTAAACAATCACATCAGCCTTCAAAACAATTAACACAGAGGTCGGATTTTATGGGTGGAGCTAAGGGCATGCTTTACTGTTTAAAGCACAGCTGATTATGATGTCATAATTTGGAATTCGCGAATGACCACGATTGATCAGTTCCCTCATTTAAATCCAGCTTCACAGAGGCTCTAGAATAATCACTCTAGGAAAAAAAATATAGCATCTCTTAAATGCAAAATGTTATCACACTGTAAATAGCAGAGTAGAAATGTGTGTGCCTGTGGGTTTCGAACAAAATAAAGAAATCTTTGTTAGATTCGGGGACAGACTTCATACAGCGAGAGAAAGAGAGAGAGGAAACATTCCTGGAATGGATATTGCCAGAGGAACGATGAGACCAGCCAGGGAACAGCATTACAAGGTTTTTAATATTTCCCAGTGAAGTCTGCAGTAATAATTCCTCACTCTGATTGGCCAGGAACATTAGGTCCTTCTACAGCCCGCCCATTGAGTGCCCCTTGCTTTCATGGGCAGTTACACTTTTACAATTGCAATAAAAAGGATGATTATAGTCCAGTATGCCTCTCTTTCTGGCTGTTCTACACCATTGACCCCAAAGGCTGTTGAAAACGGGGAGGTTTTTAAAACGAGAATTTGAGGTAATTGACATTCATCCTTCCAGCTGGAACATGCATTCACACCTGACTGCCCAGACCTTTTAAAAATACATACATTTGACCCACAAACTATGGGAAAAGACTGCATTATAACTACGAAAACAGCTACAATTAGAATATGCATCAATACCTATTTACTAAAAAAATACTATAATAAAAATACTATATTTGTACACAATTCTCTATTAGTCTAGATGTAAGATGATATCACTGTCAGACTCATTTTCGTCTCAGTTTCAGGTCTGAGGCTCATTAGGCCCTCTCTCATAACTTGTTAAATTGACATGGTTTGGCTGCCACGTTTAAAAATGGAAATTCGCTTATTATTCATGCTCCAGTGTGAAAAGCCAGAACATTCCGGTAGACATGGAATCTATAGGAGAAATTCACTTTGTTCAATTGGCATGAAAACTGCGCGTGACACAGTATCAGTGGGCAGCGCCTCCAGACACCGGCGTCATGGAGAGGCAGGCATTTAATTCCCCAGCAGAAAGTGAATAAAAACAGGATGGAAAAAAAAAAAACACCCAGCACATGAAATATGTGGGTCTGCTGCTGTGTATTTCTCCAGATAGATTCTGCCTCATGGCTTTAATTTCCAAGCCTGGAGAACTACAAACGGTTAGCGAACGCTGTTAGCGGCAGTCCGTAAGTCAGGGTCCCTGGACCTGCTGGGTGATGGGGTCCAATGGCCACTCCACTTTTATGTGGCCTGTGGTTTGACCAGTGGTCTGGGGTGGTGAGTCCACTCACAATGCCAAAGGACATTGATGACTGCTATCTCATGCACTGTGCAAGAGTGTGCTTTTGTGTGTGTGTGTGTGTGCCCATTTAAAATGTGTGTATGTGCATGCACATTTAGAGTATGTTTATGCACATGTGAGTATATGTTCATGTTTGCATGCATTTAAGTATATTTATGTGTGTATGTGCACATTAGCATAGAAAAAAAAGAAAAAAAAAGAAGAGAAAACTGTAAGCCCACATAATTGACTGGGCGCGTCTGTAACCATGAACATGTAGGGAGCTGTGAAGCCTCCTGCCTCACAAACAACTTTAAACACAAGCATAAGCCCACACAGATCGAGGAAATTACATAGATTTCTCCCCCTTTCTTTATCGGTCGTCATTCCCCTGAAGATATGGAATTACATCGCTGACGGCTCTCACAGCTGAGTGCCCTCTCCCCAGTTGGGGTACGGCGCAAAGAAATCGCTCTCATTACCACTCATTTCACTCATTTTCCTGAAGCACAAAGAGAGCAGCTGTGGGTTCCGTTTCTCTTTTCTTGGAGAACAATTACGTATATTACCATGTGCTGTGACTCTGCAAAGGGGCAGAGACTCTGTGGAGGTGCTGTTACTCAAGAGAAGGCCTCTTTGCCCTTTTTTCCACCTCATCCCACAAGCACCCAACTTAGGCCCCCCTCCTTCACCTGAAAGTCAATCTCTGAACATGTGCAGCAATTGGCGCCAGTAAACATAGGGAAATATATAAACTCGTAGCTGCATTCTCATAACAATCCATCTCAGGCGTAATATGATGGGTCTAGATATGCGGAGTGGATATTGACAGCTTCACATGTAAATCTTCAATCTGTTCAGATCTGAGCCATTCTATCTATATTTATGTACAATGTGTTTTCGAAGTTTAGATCTGTCTGTTTCAATTTGAATGTACAATAAGTCTCGGGGAAAGAAGGCAAAAGGTGTGGAAAAAAAAGAAACGGAAGACGGCAGAAAGGATGAGTGGAGTGGGAGTGGAAAGGAACGCTTTAAAAACACTGTGGCGCCTTTCAGGCACACAGTGACAGCCATGTAAACACCATCAGTGGAAAACGCTCCGCTGACACGCATTTTACTTTCAGTTCTCCAAAGCACCAATTTGGCCTTTGAAGTCCATGCTGTTATTTGCCTTCCTTTTACTTTCAATTACAGCAATAAAGGAAAGCCCACTGGCCTCGTCATGAAAAAAAACAGGATGAATGAAGATCCATATTTCGTTTTTCTTTCCCCCTTTACAAAACAAAAAATCTGATTAAGTGATACATTGTTTTTGTCCTCTTACAGAATAGCACTGTAATGCTTCAAATGAAATGAGCTATGAGGGCTGTCAGCTGTGATTCATTTTTGTTTCTCCTGATATCTTTATGACACCGCATTAAGTTTGTTAAACCGAATCAAAAACTTCCAATATCTACAGTCTACCAGTGAATAACAAACATGGTAAGGCTGAAAAGTGGTACTTCACCTACGTTGCATCCTATACTATCTGTGGCTGAATCTGTATATTTAACTCCACACTGACCGCATCCAATTAAATTACTTTACAGCACTTTTTTTGTGGAACACACACTCACACTCATTGTATATATATATGGGTTTTTTCATAAGACCCACCAGGTTTTCTACCAGGTGAATACATTGTAATTAGTGACGCAGTTTAGCCTGTTCAAGATAAGAATAGCTAAAGACAAAACTGTGCAAATTTTGCATCCGGAAAAAAGTTGTGTCTCCCGAAATGAATTGTATTTTTTCGTCTGCAGTGTAACAGAACAAGCCACAGAATTGTTATGATATAACCGTGGCCCAAGCACCTGGCCGGGCAGGGCTGGTGATAGAGCAGGGATTTTGCCACATAAGTAAAGCAACACTAAAAATAACGCCTTCATGCCTAGATATACAGGTAGTAAATACAAATTTAACCCCCAAAGCCATACCAGCTGTGATTATATGCCACCAGGCCTACATGGCCCTATGCTTGCTGGGATGTTATTTTCTTAACTACTAGCTGGCTGACACCTGTTTCGTGGCCTCTGCTTGGTCCCTAATTTACAAAAGTGTTTTTTAAAACTTTATCACAACCTGACATGCTGAAGCTTGTGCTAGTGTAATATGCAATATGTAATGATGAAAATGGGTTGTTTTGTGAGTGCTATACCAGTTTTTAGTATTTTTTTTTATGCAACAGCTCTATTTTTCAGCTCAGCCGCACACTAATGTTAGATTATTTTCCTGCCACACAATGGAGGGTTTTTTAATTTATTTATTTATGTATTTATTTTTAAATAAATGAACTGTAAGAAACCTGGCCCGTGATGACATCCTCACAGGGGCAGCAGCGTAGTATATCCAGCTGTATAAAAGCTAAAATGCTAAAAGCTGTGTTAAGAACGTCTGCTAAATGCCTGTCTGCTAAATCATCAAAAAGAGACATGTTCAAACAAAACATCCAGGTACACCTCAAAATGATCCCCCTAAATGAGCAATGAATGTAGACCATCTGGTGAGAGAGGATCATCTCAAGGACAGGGTGCACTTCGGGAGGTGGGGAGCGTATATTGGTGTACCAATCTCATGGGCTTTACTGTAACATAGAATAGGTTGGGGATTTGATCTCTGAAGAAAGGGCCAAGGCTGGATTTTCTCTTCCAGAAAGGGAAAGTGATAATTAGACATGTGAAAAGTGAAGTGCATGCTGGGAACTGGATTGATTGTTGCGATTGCTATGCTCATTCTGCGATATTGCCAGTATGAATAAGACCCACCCATTCTGTTGTCAGGGTAGCATTAGAAACGAAGGATCAAACGCGACAGTGGGGTTCTTAAAGTGCTCCCGAAGGAACACCACTAAAGCGGAAGGGAAACCCGCAAAAAGGGAATAAAACAACGAGTGAAAAATAATAAACTTTATTAATAATAAACGAGAGCAACCACTACCAAACTGAAAGCAACCTGTACAGGGCAAAAATCTCTAAAGCTAGAGCTTAGTACAATACAAACGAAAGAAAGGACTCTCGCTCTCACGAATGAGAGCCGGACAAACAAACATAGAGGTAAACACAAACGGCGAAGACAGAACTGTCTCGGACAGGGAGACAGTGAAGTCCCGAGAGGGAAATAACTAAGGGCAGAGAGTAAACAGAGCTAAGATTCCTAGTTAACTCTAAAGACACCCGAAACAAGTCCCATGTTACTTCAACAAGTTGAAATGATACGGACGATAGAAACTGTCAGTCCTATGCCGTAGGTTACCGGCATTCCTTGTCAAACAATTGGCAATATGGAAGCGTCGAACAAAGAAGACGCAAGGTTTAAATGAGGAGCGGAAATGCGACGCAGGTGCAAACACTGAGTAGCATAACAAACCAAAACACGGGACGGATAGCGAAAACCAAAAGAAAGAGGACGCTACACGAGCGCTCCACAGAGAAGTGGAAACCATGACATCTGTAGAAATCCTAGAACGTAACGGTGAGAACGGGCATAGTAGATGTAATATTCTATTTCAGATGAGTGGGGAAGGAATCAAATTCCAGGCAAAAAATTTAATTGCACATGATTTAAAAAGCAAAATCTTTTCATGAAATGAATATTCATCCTATGCTAATCTCTCACAAAGCAATGCATAAAAGCAGCACAGATGTAATTAATTGTGAGAACGCCGTCTTCTTTGGAAATGTGTGTTCAAAGCCAAGCTGTCAATAAAGGGTTATATTAAAATTACACAGCTTGTTAAACTGATAAGACAAATAATTCACAGTATAGTTTATATATTTTTTGTCCGTCAGGGTGTAATTTTGAAAAACTGAACAAGAGATGCAATATTATTTATTTGTATATTTATTTCCCTTCCTTTAATATTCTGATGGCTGTTGACAGCAGCATTCATGGCTCGCCAAAGCAAATGGAAATATGATAGAGGAATACAGAGTGATTTTACAACAGTTTCATTTAGAAGAAACCTATAGCATGGTTTGGTAATGTAATCCATGTAGGTCTACTTAAGTTTTTTTATTCATATGAGCAACCACTTTAAGATTAATAAGGGAGTTTACTTCAAGAGCAGCAAGAGGAGAGAGAGGGGGAGAGAGATTATAGTATTTACACAAATACTAAATATTGTAAGTAATCAGAAATTATGCAAGAGTTGTCAATTTATGTTATGGTTGTGTCATCATACATTTTTCTCTGTAACAATATAGTTACTCTTGTTGAACAATGAAATCTCTTGCAGTGAGCTCTCGGAACATTGGAAAATATAAAAGACCTGTAATAATCCTCGAGGAGACATGGTGCTGTTCAGACATGTCTGCTCACTGCCCCTCAGGATGTATAGAGATAATACCATCATCTCTGAAGTACAGCACTACCTAGTGTGGCAGGGACTCCAGGGGCATTATAATATGGCACAGGGAAGAGCTTGCAAGCCCATTTAAAACAATCAAGAAACAGACTTGCGTATCCAGTTAAACGTCAGTAATATAATATCCTAAAATCATGGTTATTCTATTGTGTAGCATATTCCATAACCTGAATGCCCATGCTATACCAAGAATGCATTTATTGATCTAAACAAGGACATTGGCAACTTCCAGGCCCAGAGGAAGGTGTTGCTACATGAAGATTCAAACGTCAGAATAAGAATACAACCTGACATTGAGATCGAGAGAGAGAGAGAAGAGACAGATGGTGACGTTTAAACTAGAGAAGGAGCAGCACACTGGGGTGAGGGAGAGATGAGAGCAGCGCTCCAGATGAGGAGTTAGTGGGAGCTGGCTGTTCTACATAGTGTAGGCTCAGAGGCGGAGCAACAGGACAGGCAAGGCAGGCAATTGCCTGGGGCCCGAGCTTTGAGAAGGCCCCCAATGACTGATCACATTAGTCCTATGACAATGACAATCTAACGAAGGAACACCCCCTTGAAACATCTGATGGGCAGTGCAGTGTGTACTCGGAAACCCCCCTAGACGGGGCCCCATGTTGTCAGTTGCATGACAGTTTGTTTGAATTAATAGGCGGCTGTCAAAACGAAAGGATTTACCCCACCACTTATCAGAAGAGAATAAAACATTTTTTAAAAAGAAGATTCAAATGACCACTACGAGAGTAAGCTGTAGAAATGAACGTTCTAATGCTGCTTTAACAATCACTACTGTGTTATGTTGCGAAATCAGGAGGCTTTAGAAGCAAACATGGAGTATCAAAACGTAGTCTTTTTACTCAAGACCAGAAACGTATTCATCACTTCCTTTTACATCCCCTACGTCACATCCACATTCGGGTATCCTTCCAGCTACTATCAGGAAAGTAACACAGTGCTCCTAGTGGTAAGTATTTATACTCAGCCTGTACCATTTACAATAGTATAGTAATGAACACAACATATTCCCCTTTCTTTAAAGAAGCATTTCTCTGACCTGCAATACTAAACTGTACTCAAGCACATAGTAAACAAGTATAACATGCAGTGCTTATGAAGTTTTCAACAAGGATTCAGTTCATCACAAAGTCCTTAACCCACAGTGGTGGATTTCTCTGTCTCATGCTCCTCTGGGATTCCGAAACAATCTCTGTCAGTTCACCATGTG
The DNA here is from genome assembly GCA_022702515.1 of Ilyophis sp. 1 JC-2022. NCBI lineage: Eukaryota > Metazoa > Chordata > Actinopteri > Anguilliformes > Synaphobranchidae > Ilyophis > Ilyophis sp. 1 JC-2022. The sequence goes on along the minus strand of CM040398.1, from coordinate 19,286,327 downwards.
GCTCAGTGATTGGCACCTGTGCCCTATCTCGACAAAGTGACAAGCGCTCCGCGTTCCATCTCCGTCCGTCACTCAGAATGAAGGAGCTCGTCCTGGTCTGCCGCTCCACGGAAACAGGATCGGTGAACTTGGCATCAGTTTTCTTGACATGGAAAGGTTTGCGCACCCGCACCTTATCTCCCACTTTGAAGTTTGGCGCCTTGGCTCCTCTCTTCTCATCTGTGTAGCGCTTGCTTTTTTCTTGTTGCAGAGTGACTCTTTCCCTAACATCCTGATGTCTTTCTTTGTCGCGGACTGGCAAGATATCGAGTTTAGTGCGCATCGGTCATCCCCGCAGAAGTTGGAATGGAGACTGGTTTGTCGTTGCATGCGCTGTAGCTCGATAACTTTGGAGGAGAGTAGTCACCTCTTGTTTCCAAGGTTTGTGGTGTTTTTCGGCAGCTTGAAGACAATCTTTTAACACCCTGTTGAAGCGTTCTGCTGCGCCATTGGCTTGAGCATGGTAAACGCTTGTCCGAATATGTTTTATCCCTCTCTCTTTCAGAAAATCAGAAAAGGCAGTGGAGCAGAACTGAGTCCCATTATCCATTACTACGGAGCACGGGTTTCCTTCACGGGGAATACTGATGCAAGGAAGGACATCACTGCTTCCGTAGTGACATTTGGCACAAATGCCACCTCCGGCCATTTACTGAAATAGTCCACGAGAGTGATGGCAAAACGGCAATCATAAGACCCTCGCTCGAAAGGACCCACGATGTCCATCGCGACCTTTTGGAAAGGACCATCCGGGAGGTCAACTGGATGCATTGGAGGAGGGTAGGTCCTCGCTGATTTGTCACTCGTTTGACAAGTGACACATGATGTGATCAGAGCGTTGACCATAGCGTCCATGCGCGGCCACCAATACAGCTCACGCAGCCGCTGTTTGGTGCGGACAATCCCCTGGTGCCCTTCATGTGCCAGGTGGATTATCTTGGTACGCAGAGATACTGGAACCAGCAGGCGCAAACCCCGCATAATGAGAGGAGAATCAGCAGCCAGTTCATGGCGTACTGAGAAGTAGCAGGAAAGTTCATCTGAAACTGCTTTCCTTGACGTTGGCCAACCATTCTGAATTTTTGCACGCAGCTGTGTCAACTCCGGGCATGATTCACACTCTGCTTTGAAATCAGCGAGTGGCAGTGCAGTGAGGAGAGGAGCAATTTCCACGACCAGCTCTGGTTCTGTTGTCATTTCAGCATCTGGACAGGAAATTGGCATTCTGGAGAGACAGTCAGCGGCAAAATTTATCTTGCCAGGACAGTGAACTACGTCATATTGAAAACACAAAAGCCTTGCTGACCAGCGTGCTATTCGCATGCCAGCCCAATTCATACCTGCTGTGGCCAGCAGTGTTGTAAGTGCTTGATGATCGGTCCTGAGGGTGAAGCGACGTCCCCATAGATACGTCCTCCACCTCTCCACCGCGAATACGCACCCTAATGCCTCTTTTTCCACTGTACTGTATTTTCTTTCTGCAGGTGAAAGTGTCCGAGAGGCAAAGGCAACAACGCGCTCACTGCCGTCCGGGTGCAGCTGAGACAGGACGCCACCTAACCCATAGTCAGATGCGTCGGTAGAGACAAAAGTTGGCAGACTCAGGTCGAATAGGGTAAGTGCAGGGCTGTTGGTTAGTAATGTTTTCAGTGCCTGGAAACTGTTCTCTGCATCCTCCGTCCATTTTATTTCAGTCTTTGGTGCTGCTCTCAGCAGACTTCGCAAGGGCTCAACTACCGTGGCGTAATTGGGAAGGAACTTGCTAAACCACGACGTGAGGCCTAAGAATGAACGCAGTGCAGTCGCATCTTTTGGTGCAGGAGCCTCAGCAATAGCTGCAATGTGATCTGGAGTGGGGCGCAATCCCTCTTTAGATATGACATGGCCCAGGTAAATGACGCTCGGTTTTGCAAATGAGCTTTTTTTAAAATTCAGTCCGTGAGGCGCTGTAAGACTGCTCTGAGATTTTTGTCGTGCTCAGATTTTGAAGTTCCATAACAGATCACGTCATCCAAGTAACTTTGACAGCCAGGCAGATCACCAAGTAAGGTGTGCATCATCTTCTGAAAAGCGGATGGTGCTGATGCTAAGCCATACGGAACTCTGGTGTATCTGAACAGGCCATCATGCGTTAGAAACGCAGCCAGGTTTCGGCTCTCTTCGTGTAGTGGCAGTTTATGATATGCACTTTCTAAATCTATCTGGGAGAACACTGTCGCACCCTTCAGCTCGGCAAACAGTTCCTCCATGTGAGGCAGTGGATGGCAGTCCATAACAATACTTTTGTTGGACTCGCGTAAATCAACGCAGACTCGAATGCCCCCTTGCTTTTTGCGTGTCACAACGAGGGGTGAAACCCAAGGGGAAGCATCAATGGGCTCAATAATTCCAGCTTTGAGGAGACGCTGAATTTCGCAGGACACCTCTTGACGCACAGACAGGGGTAGTCGACGTAATTTTTGTTGCACTGGTTTGACATTTTCATTGATTTGCACTTTGTGGACGAACCCTTTAACACATCCAATAAGCTTGGGAGTGGTCTCGTCGGCCTGTGTTTCACACACGGGTACTGTTTTCGTCATTACCGCATCCCCAACAATGTGACAGTTTAATGCTCTAATTAGGTCCATGCCTAAGAGCGGAGATCCTGTTTTTACGATGTAGAACTTGGCGGGAGACGACACATTATTGTGGGATACGAAGGCATCAAGGCAACCCAGCACTGGCAAAGGGTCTCTTGAATAAGTGACTAACTTAACCAGGGGCTCAGTTAGCAGGCAGTTTGCAAAATGTTTTTTGTATAATGTCTCTGGTAGTATTGAGACTGATGACCCAGTGTCAACCAGTAAATCAAGAGCATGGACACTTCCGTTCTGAGCGTCAATGTCCACGCTGCAGTATATTTTGTCATTTGCATTAACGTCATTCAGACAGAGTATCATTAACTCAGGAACAGACACTTCACGTACCTCTTTAGCTCCTGATTTGCAAACTTTTGCAAAGTGTCCTTTTTTTTCACACTTATTGCAGGTGGATGATGCAGCAGGACAGTTTCTAGCGTTAGCCAAATTACTTGTTGATCCGCAGCGAAAGCAATTTCTACCTTGTTTTCCCGATGAAGATTCTGTGTGCATTGAATGCGAATGGAACGACTGTCGGGAGGGACGTGGTTTTCGTTGATGTCGCAAGCCATGCTTAGCTGTAATAGCCTGCACGGGAGCAGGTGAATTTCCGCCGGAGAGAAGGGAAGAATTATGTACTGCTAACTCCACTTGGCACGCCATCGCCATCGCTTTCTCTAAAGTAAGTTCGTCCTCCATTAAAAGTTTATCTTTGACTGCGGTCAGATAAGCACGTTCGATTAATTGGTCCCGCAACATCTCGCTCTCCATCTGTGCAAACTGGCACGGCACAGCTAGCCCGCGCAATGCTGCAACATACTGTGTCACCGTTTCATCGGTCCTTTGTGCCCGCTGTCTGAACTTGTGGCGGCAGGCTACAACGTTAACTTTAGGCACAAAATGTTCTTGTAACGCAGACATAGCCTCATCATACGTTGTGCCTCCGTTTGGTAGCGTATAGAACAGACGCTGACCCGCCGTGCCTAAACAATGCAGTAAAGTAGCACAGCGTCTCGCCTCTGGCCATGCATTTCCCGTAGCGTTAATAACTAGCAAATAGTTTTCGAAAAATTTTCGCCACGTTTCAAAGGGAATTGGCTCACCCACACACGGAAGAAAAGGCGCAGGGGTTGGTACCGAAACAGACATCCTCGTCGCCAATTTGTTATGTTGCGAAATCAGGAGGCTTTAGAAGCAAACATGGAGTATCAAAACGTAGTCTTTTTACTCAAGACCAGAAACGTATTCATCACTTCCTTTTACATCCCCTACGTCACATCCACATTCGGGTATCCTTCCAGCTACTATCAGGAAAGTAACACAGTGCTCCTAGTGGTAAGTATTTATACTCAGCCTGTACCATTTACAATAGTATAGTAATGAACACAACATACTGGACTGGTACTTGAGCTCGGGAAGTTCAATAACAACATAAGCTACTTAGCTAACGGAATGTCAGTAGGCTAACGTTCGTGTAAGCACTCATTCTAGAGGGTTAAAACATTCAGGGACTTTAATGTTAGCTATGAAGGCGTTTGCTCCATAGGTCTGCTTTCACGTGCTACTGCTAGCTGGATCTATACCATAGACTAGAAAAAAGTTAGTTTAAACTAAACGTGCATGCTCCTGTATGATATTCATCATTGTACACATGCCACTATTTAGTCATATTTTGACTAGCCAGAGTCAAGTACTGTGTTGACTCTAATAAATATGTGTAAAACAACTCCACTTTGTATCAAGTAAAATCATGCTTTGATTCTTATTCATATATGTATTATGGGTATAATTGGGTTGAAAATATGACTGTAAACCCTTTAGTTTGGTAGAAAAACGCAAGTTTTTTATGGAAACCATATTAATGTTAGTTGCTGAAATGGCTCCTCTCGCCTGTCCAGTTCCTATATAGCGTAACGTTACTAGTTATTTTTTAGGTTTATATCCAATTAGTTATTCCCCTAAAATGCCTAAACAGAATTTGTGAACCTTGCCGGTTATTGTTATGAATACATTTTGAAATGGAACCCATTACCCATCTTCAACGTAGCTAGTGAGTAGCTAGCCTCTTATGTTCGCATTTGGCTAATGCGATAGCCTAGATAATACAGACAGGTACTATAATAGTTTACAGTTAGCTAGCTACATAGGTAACTTCATTTACTCTAAAAGTTAGGATATTTTGATAAAGCTACAAAAGTGCAAGGTTTTGTTCTAATGATGGGAGAAGCTTATATGAGAGTAATGTTATAACTGAGAGAATCCCCCATCTCAACATGATTTCCTGCTCAAGAAAGGGTGATCACAAGTGAAAATTGAATCAATGTGCATGTCACCCTCTCCGATTCCCCTGGAAAAATTCTGAGGTACCAAAACCTATGGAGAAATCCTAAATATTAGGTATGTATCTCTAATAGTTTTGCAACTACAGCCCTTTGAAATTTTAATTAATTGTATGCATTTTGCCGAACAAGCCTTTCGGTCCAGCGTCACAAACAGCGAAAAGTCCATTCGTATTTCCCTTGAGATAAATGCAGAAATGATCTTCAACATACACTTTGTTAAGGCCAAACATTGCAGTATTTAGATACAGCTTTCCTGAGCCTGGCTATGGTATAACAAATAACAAGATTGCAAGCAAATAAATGAGTGAATAAGCCTGTTTTATAATGCAAAATGCAACTAGTTTAGTACCCCAATTTATTTTCTCACTAGAGCATGCTAGGTTGACATTGTCCCAATGCTACGCACAACATATGTGTGTCGGATAAAGCTTTAGAAGCTAGAAAGCTACTGATCTTGGGCTACTGGCTAGCTGTCACAGGTTCGATTCTGGTGTTAGACTATGGTTGCTTGATTAGGACATAATTAATAAAAACACATTAATGACAATAGACAGCATAGCAATGGCATTGAAAAAGTGAAGGTCTACAAGGTAACGTTAGGCTACCCTTGATCAGAACAGGCTGAGCAGCGCAGATGGCAAATGAGTGCTCAGACTCAAATCGGCGGTTTTTGCAAAACAGAATACTTTAATTTGCCTATGCAATGAGATTAAAAGATTTATTGGCCATCACTCTTGACATCATGAAGGACCCGTGCCCAATAGGTCAGAGCCCAGTAATACATTTAATCCCCGCATTAGAATAGATGGAAACGGAGACTGATATACATCAAGATTGCAATGCAACAGATTTCTCGTACTGTTGCTGATGCTTAATACATTCCATAATAACCCCATACAACGTAGTCTGAATCTAATTACGGATTTACCTTTACAGCCTTGACACAGTAGCTGCTGCCACCATCACACATCCATACCATATAGTTACATGTATGCTCACATTAAACACCACATCAACAACAACTCCACACACGAAAGCAACAGGAAAACATCAAACGGGACGTGTCAATGGACAAACGACAGCTTCCGAAGGGCAAGCAAACACACACCATCCCCAATGGCATTTTCGATTTACAATGTTCCAGAGTTGAGGACTGATTTTGGTTGAACCGCCCCACAGAGGTGCAAAACAATGACAATTAGAGTAACGGTTATCATTATGCCGTTTAATATTAATATTAAGGACAAACATCTGCAGTCACAGTATAAAACCGTTTCCGTGGCTGATTCCCATGGCTTAGGCAAGGTAATCCTTCATAGTTTGACTCGATGTTTATTGAACAGGACCTTACAAAGTCCATTTAAAACTGCTCATTTTTTCCCCCCTCTGGTGTTTTTTTGGGGGGGTTTTTTGCAGATGCAAAAAACATGCACCGTTTGGTTCTGCGACAGGTCAAGACCTTCATACCGACACTCCAGATTTAGATGAGGTAATACATCATTCTTATTCCCACTGGAATGACTCCAAAATGCAGACAGACACAAATACACATATACAGTGGTATGCTAAAGTTTGGGGACCCCTGGTCAAATGGCATGTTTTGTTCAGTGATATACACAAACCATGTTGAAGCTCTGTGGCGGAAAACAGCTAAGCTTACAAATAGATGTACAGTGTAACCTCATAAGTCTGACAACAAAAGCAAACAGAACCTCAACTTAAAGCCTTAAAAGACCTGCTGAGTTTCAAGCACAAATAGGCTGTGGACATGAGGAGCGCAGAAAGAGGTTGTGGAATAAAAAAAAAAAAGAACTGAAAAATGGGATTTACTGACTCTTTTAATGGCAACAGGAAGGGTGTCATCACACCCTCATTGGACAAGGCAAGGCACCACAGCTGCTCTCCATTATCAATTAACTGCCTGCAAGCCTCCCAGGCACTGATCAACAGCTGATCCCCATAGTCAAACAATCTATGCTGAGTGAATGAATCTCAATTGAGTTTCGACCTCGAGATTTCGAAATCGAGAAGGAATAAATCGAATAAAACATACACCATAGGATGACTGCTACACCCCCCCCCACAAAATAAAGTGAAAAGAAATACAAATGTAAAAACTTTTACAATCTCTGCAGGGTACAAAGTTAAACATGACATATTTCTCCACATTTTAATGCACAATTACTATTTATTTTAATTTAAAACTAGAACGGAAAATATTTTATTTTAGTGCAACAACAAAACCTGCAATTTAACTAGGAGTGTCCAAACTATTTAATGCCACTGTACATGTGCATTCACACACACACACACGCACACAGACAAACACAATGGTGCACACATACCGTACATACACAGACACGCACACACATACACATATGGACACAAGCTCGCACACATATACACAAGCTTGCACACACATGTAGACAATATATAATAGACAAAATAACATATAGTCACATGCAGACACACACTGCCTCATGCGAGCATAAACATACAGAGAGACACGCACACAATGATTAATATCTCTGAGTTCATGGAAGGTGGTGCAAGTATTTCCTAAGGTGAATCGGAGGCACTGCTGTGCGACGCTTACACTCCCCGTTAAACTTTATCTTAAGTGTTTTTAGTTTTGTTCGCAGTGTCAGTTTATTCTGCTGATGTGTCAATTAAACACGATTCAGCCCTTCCAGGGACAGGGAACACAATGATGGGATAAGAATATTCAAATGTGCTCAAACTTCCTCAGCCTAAGTACATCGCAAGTTACTGCCTGAGAGTTACTCTTTGTATACTCAAGAGCAACTATCAAGTTGGAGTCAAGACCCCGACCATGCCCACGCCCCTGAATACCAATATCAACACCGGCCAAGGCAGCAAAATTGAAAATTACAGAAAGGATTTTTATTTTTTTAAGTGCAATTATAGCACACAGTGCTATTTTCTTCCCCAAACTTTTTTTGTTGACATTTTTATAAAACTAATATTTTAGTCAAATCATTATGGAAAGACGGCCTCGCATTGTACTTTTCGTTTTACATAAAAAACAAACAATAGGTTGATTTCTTTTGCAGCGGTAGTAAATGGTAGTAAACATTGACTTGGTGTATTCTAATGCCACTTTTAAATTAGGCTTTCAAGATCTGAATGTTATTTATGTGAAAACCAGGTTTAGTTAAACTAAATAAGTGAACACCAGGCAATATTATCTGTTACACTTATTTAGCTAGCTAGTTTACATTCTGCTAATTTCAAAGATTGTTTTGAAGCTCTTTCTAGAGGTTGCATTTATGTGTGGGAAAAACTACATTCACACGCCGATTATACTTTATGGCGGTGTCTAACTAAAAGTCCCAAGTAGGCTATGGGAAAGCAGAACAAATTAAGCAGGGTAATGCGATGCAGATTGGGCAGTGACATCGTCTTTTAAGAACACTGACGAGAGCAGTTAAGTTGAATGTTAACGCTGTTAAGCCAGCACTGACTAATCACATTTGTTTTGTATTTAGGCTAGCAGCTAAACGTAGCTGGTTAGCAACTCCAATAACTGGGAATTATCCTGTTTAAGATACATTATTAGTTTGTCAACGTACCTTGTGAAAGAGGACACTGTACCTCGAAATTCACTGAGATATACGTATCTTTTTAATTTTCCCATAACAAGAAGTGGAGACATATCTCAGCTAATTTTGAGGTACAATGTCCTAGGTATGCTGACAAATTTATTTTCAAAAATTGGTTTTCTAATGTGAATTTCACAATGACTCATTTCAATAGAAAAATCCAGTCTTACGTAACCTTAATGTTTATTTAAGCAGGCAACTAGTCGGGGGATGTTTGTGTGGTTTTTCGAGATCATGATCTGAAGATTCCATCTCTGCTATCAATACCAGTAATATATTTTGACAATTCTCTCAAATTTCTTTATGGTTCATACATTTTTTTACAGTTATTATTATTAGTAGTAGGAGTATCTTGACATCCCATCTTTTTCTTACATTTGAGCATTACATCCTGATGAATGAAGGATGATGCAGAAATAAAGCAAATAAAAGTTGAATTAAAATATGTATTATTCACTGCTTAGTTTGCCTAAACAAAATGCCCCAATGAACTATGCAATTCACAAATAAATAACACTGAAACAGTGCAAGTAGCAGAATATACAGACATCGAAAGAGAGACATGCAGTGATATGCACACACCATGTTAAGGCACAAAGACTAGGACCTCATTGTTGGTTACAGACCGTGTTATGTGTAATGTCACTTCTTGCATCATAAACAATCGTTTGAAGATCACTTTTCTCTTTTTCTAGATTGCTTCCAAATGTTATCCTTGAGTTCAGTCTAGTTCCCACGATTAAATGATTGGCATTGCTTTATTTATTTATTTATTTATAGTTGTTTATGAACTATTTAATGTATAACATAAAGTACCTTACAAATACAAAGAAAATACTGCGGCATGTTTGTTTGTGTTTTAGATTATTTTCTGCGTGTGTAGTGTTTGCCAGATAATAAAATAGTAACTTTGTTTCTTTTGGAAACAAAAGTACCTCATATAAAGTAAACAACCTCATGGGTTTCATTAGGACACTGATCGTCCTGCCAAACTCCTGAACAAAACAGCTTAATCAAAGCAGTACTTAATTAATATGACAAGTTTATCTTAAGTGATATTAAGCATACATTGTGAAATGACTGGACTGAATCCTTTCAAACGCATAACATAATTAAGTTTTTAATGATCTACACTCAGTATAAGACACCAGTGTAAAGCTAATTCACATAATGTTATGACATTTGTCATGAGTTGGTTTAATTGGAAAAGTTGCGCGCACAGTATTTCTGGGAGACACTGGAATGGAAAGTGGTAGCACTGTCCTCCAAACTGCTCTCCACTGTCTTTCAGCAAAGCAGAGCTTAGTCACCTAATGCTGAAGTCATGCTGAATAATTAGTAGCAGGTTTGACACATTTAAGTCTGATAAAAATCACTGCAAATAGCTTAAAGGACACATACAGAGAAACACATGTATACATACACACATGCATGCAGGTGTGCATACGTGTGCATGCATACACACACATGAACACACAGGTATATACTCACGCAAGAACACATCAATGCCTGTGCATGCAGTAGATACACCTGCATGAGGCTAAGAAGTACACACACATCCATACATAAACATGCACACATACACACACATGCAGGCAGTGCAGTGAGCATCATCCCATGCAGACCTTACTGAGCTGTTTCCTCTCAACCGTGTTTGTAGGCTACTAGTACAGCTGCTCTCTGACACGCTGTTGCAGGGCTGCTCTCTGACTCACGCTGTTGCAGGGCTGCTCATAGAGGATATTCCCTAAGCACGGCTGCTCTCTGTTTCATGCTGTTACAACTACTGCTCATAAAGGATATTCCCTAAGCATGGCTGCTCTCTGACTCACGCTGTTACAGGAACTGCTCATAAAGGACATTCCCTAAGCAGGGCTGCTCTCTGACTCTCACTGTTACAACTACTGCTCATAAAGGATATTCCCTAAGCACGGCTGCTCTCTGACTCATGCTGTTACAGGAACTGCTCATAAAAAACATTCCCTAAGCAGGGCTGCTTTCTGACTCACGCTGTTACAGCTACTGCTCATAAAGGATATTCCCTAAGCACAACTGCTCTCTGACATGCTGTTACAGCTACTGCTCATAAAGGATATTCCCTAAGCAGGGCTGCTCTCTGACTCACGCTGTTACAGCCACTGCTCATAAAGGATATTCCCTAAGCAGGGCTGCTCTCTGACTCACGCTGTTACAGCCACTGCTCATAAAGGATAACTGACACTGTTTCAGATCCCACTCATAAGGGATGTTCCCTGCTGTTGTTCCAGCTGGTCACCTACTTCTGCTATACTAATGCAATTCTCTACTGTCTTTTGGCCACATATCTTGGTCTTTTAGGTTAAACAACCCCCACAATCCTTTTTTTGTACAAGTCTAAAGAAAACAAACAAGAGGAAACAGTTTCCCTAAACCTTATCGCCCCACTATAGCTTAAAAGGCCCAAAGTGCCCACTCGGGACAGATTTTGGCATGTTTGCATTTTTTCACAGTTTAAGGGAAAATTGTTTCAGGCTGCCAATGATAATCTCAAACCTGATCCACAGTGTCAGTCATGCAGACACTAGCGATTTAAAATAAATCATCTTCTCACGCACACACACACACACTTCCATGCACACACACATGGAATCATGCATGCATGGACACACAGGCACACACACAAACACACGCACACACGTCCTGCTGCAAATCCACATCAGAAATATTAATTGAAAAATATTCATATTAATCCACATCAGCATGATTCCATGGGTCAAATGTAGTGTAAATACAGTTAATCCACCTCGATCGACACAGCTTCTTCGCAGTGTTAAATCATACAGTGCACTCCAAAAGTGTTAGGACAGTGACAAATTTTTGTTGTTTTGGCTCTGTACTCCAACACATTGGATTTGAAATGAAACAGTGACTATGAGGTTAAAGTGCAGACTTTCATCTTTTATTTGAGGATTTTTACATCCATATCGGGTGAACCGTGTAGCAATTGTAGCACCCCATTTATATGGTACTAAAAGTAATTGGACAACTTAACATAAACTTAAATAAAGTCATCGTATTTGATATTTCTGATGACCCAACAACATTAAAGGCCTCTTGATATCGTATTTGCAGGTACTCTTAGAAATGATACTATAGCCTATCTGCATTTGAATGGATCTCTATGGGAATTGGGGGGTGGGACTAGATTTAGCTGTAAATTACACTAGAATAGTATGGAACACATGGTTGGCGAAATGGCTCTAAGTCATCAAGGGTCTGAGGTATCAAACAAGCCTCAAACCATCACTCTGCTTTCAGATATGCAGTAGATATGGATGTGTAAAAATGGCTACAATTGCTACACGGTTCACCCAATATGGATTTAAAAATCCTCAAATTAAAGCTGAAAGTCTGCACATGTACCTCATAGTCACTGTTTCATTTCAAAACCAATGTGCTGGAGTACAAAGCCAAAACACCAAAAACGTGTCAGTGTCCTAACACTTTTGGAGTGCACTGTATATCACCAGATAGTAACCAATAGTGACCACATGTACTTTATCAGATTCTACACTAATCATTTTACCGTGTGGCTATCAGCACGGAGGTCTCTCAGCCTCTGTGGCTGTGAGAGGCAGTAGTTCTGCTGCCATTAGAGTCTCCCAGCCTGTACAGAGTTCCAGTCTGTGTGTGCACTTTGCTGGCATTAGTCTCCTTTGTCTCCTAAGACTGTAGTGGGGTTGATGTGTTTCACTGAATCGCGCAGCAACCTTTCATCAGCACATCAAAGCTCGGAGCGAGAGCGCTGCCGATGCAAACACTGGAGTGTCCGCTGTTCAAACATCCGAAAAGGGCTTTTAGCTCAACAACTTTTATCAAAATAGAGATGTGTACTATAAAATTAAAATGATCAATGCATACCAGGCAGCGGCCTGAGCCAAAAAAAAACGACCTTCACTACTTAGTCCATGAGCCAGACAAGTTGTCAGGCTCAACTGAGTCGGCAGAACTTTACCTATGTTAAATTGTTTATAGGGTCAATATAAGTAAATTAATATATGATAACCTTTCCACATGAGCAGCTTTTCATATATTTTTTTACATTTTGTTATTTTCACCTCATGGGCGCAATCCACTATAGGGGGTATGGGGTAAAAAAATGAACTAATAGCTATCACAATGAAACTTCCCCAGTTGATTACTTACATTAAGACAATTATTTATTTTATTACAAGTTTTCTGAAATGTCATGTTTAAATATGCAAATGAGGTAAATATGCACTCATTTACATAATTTCTGCTGTTAGCGTGTGTATGTGTGCGCGTTTGTGTGTGTGCGTACGCGTGCGTGTGTGTGTGTCTCTGTGTGTGAATGTGAGTTATTCACGCACAAAGTTGCAACATTGTAACATTTCAAGCACGGAGACCAAAAGCTGTTCTGGCCAGGGAGCTGGAGAAGCAGGTTTTACCAGCAGAGACCATCCCTGGGCCATCTGCTACCATCATTGATGGGATGAGTCTGGTTCAGAAGATGAAGGGCAATGACCAGACATTCTCTCAACTTGCAGACTCAGCACTGACTCAAATCCTACATGAAGGAGGCAGGAGCCAGAGAATCGATGTGGTCTTCGATGTTTATTGGGAGGACTCGATCAAGAATGCAGAGAGAGCAAACAGGGCATGCACCACAGGAATACAGTTCCGAAACATTGCACCAGGTCACCGCATCCAGCAATGGAGAAAGTTTCTCAGCAGCTCAGCTAACAAGGCCAACCTCATAAGATTCCCGGTGGCCGAGTGGAAAACACCCAAGCTGAGGGGCAGACTGAACGACAAGCAGCTCTACATCGCCAGTGAGGAAAGCTGCTTGCACATCACCAAGGATCAGTGGGCTGAGGTTGCAGGCCTACAGTCGAACCAAGAAGAGGCTGACACTAGAATCATTCTGCATGCAGCTCATGGCGCAGATGAAGGCTACAGCGCTGTTGTAGTGACAGCTGATGACACCGATGTCTTGTTGCTCTGCCTGGCTTTCTCTGCTGATATCTCCTGTCCCTTGTTCCAGAAATGTGGAACAAAGAACCGGGTAAGGTATCTTGACATCACCGAGCTACGGCAGGCCCTGGGAGACGGTATCTGTAATGCTCTGATTGGCATGCATGCATACACTGGATGTGACACGTTGAGTGCCTTCGCAGGTCATGGGAAGCTCAGAGCCTTGAAGCTAATTTCCAAGAAGTGTTTCGCAAGCTGGGACAGTCCTGGGAACTGTCCATGGACCTATTCAAGAAGCTGCAAGCATTCACATGCAAACTGTACACAGCATCTACAACAACAGAGGATATCAACACAGCCCGCCACCAGCTTTTCTGCACACAGCGTGGGGAGCTAGAGTCTAGCCAGCTGCCACCATGCGAGGACTGCCTCTACATGCATGCTATGCATGCCAACTACCAGGCTGGCATCTGGAGAGCCCGTCTTCAGCAGCATCCGCAAGTCCCAAGCCCAGTCGAGCATGGATGGGCCAGAAATGATAGTGGCCAGCTCACTGTGGAATGGATGCAGGGATCTCCAGCCCCTGAGGCAGTGCTGCAGCTGCTGTCCTGCAACTGCAGCCGTAGATGCAAGCTCCCAGAATGCCAGTGCATGAGCAACGGCTTGAAATGTACAAACCTGTGCAAGTTGCAAACATGTGACAATCAACCTGAAGAGGAGGACCTGACCATGGAAGCAGAACTGACTGACTCTGAAACAGAGGACTGATCTTAAGAAGGGACCCCTCAGTTATGTGACCCTCGCTAATAAAGACTCCAATCTTCATTGTTCTGGAAGATCCCTCTCCCTAAGCACATGCATTTTGTTTGTTTAAGCTGTATTTGTTCATAATTTCATTAAATATATCTTTGTTATCCCTTTAAGTTCCTGGTGTGGTCTCCATCAATATACACCACCACCTCTGTCTGACTGGTACTAGTATCCACCAAGTCACACCTCATTCTGTCATAGGCATAGCCTTAATTATGTTACTGACTTTATCTTTTGAGCTACAACCATATATTACCACTCAAATTAAAGCTTAGAAGGTTGGAAAGTTTTCTATAGCCATTAGAAGCATGTTGTTTTTCAGCACATACTTACAAATTGAGGATATTTATTAGACGTTTTCATTTTCTTTGCATTTTTTGGGCAGAATATTGCAATAAAAGGCCATTTAAGCATATATGGAAGTTTTTAATCATTCAAATAACCATTCCAATCAATTCCCCATACTTCAATTATGCAGAAAAGTGGGTTCATGGGTCTCTGTACAATCTAAGGTTCTAAAGTTGTTAATATATTTGATTTTAATCTGTCGCAACAATTCTATCCAAGTCGCACCTCATTCTGTCATAGAGGTAGCCTTAATGATGTTCCTGAC
Organism: Ilyophis sp. 1 JC-2022; assembly: GCA_022702515.1. Taxonomy (NCBI): domain Eukaryota; kingdom Metazoa; phylum Chordata; class Actinopteri; order Anguilliformes; family Synaphobranchidae; genus Ilyophis; species Ilyophis sp. 1 JC-2022. The sequence goes on along the minus strand of CM040398.1, from coordinate 19,271,305 downwards.
TTTATCGTTAGAGCTACAACCATATATTACCACTCAAATTAAAGCTTAGAGTATTTGGAAGTTTTCTATAGCCATTAGAAGCATGGTGTTTTTCTGCACATACTTACAAATTGGGGATAATTTAGTAGACCTTTTTGTTGTCCTTTTTTTGCCATTTTTTTTGTAAAATCTTGCAATCAAATTCAATAATTAAAATAACCATTCCAATCAATTCCCCATACTTCACTCATGCAGAAAAGTGGGTTTATTGGTCTCTGTACTATATAAGGTTCAAACGTTGTTAATATATTTGATCTTCATCTGTCGCCACAATTTGCATGTGACAATTTAGGGGTCCACATATTCAACGCATGATAACTACCACTAAGCTGCCAGTCTGCAATGGTTATCATGCCAAACTATGAAGTAGAGATGTATAGTAAGTCAAAAAACACAACTAGAAATTGCCAAACCAGTTGAGCCACTTTGGTCATTTTTGGGGTCCTAGCTCATGGACTAACTGTAATCCTGACAACATCAAGCGTTAGCTGTGTGGTGTACAGTATGTAAACATAGTACCCACTGTTTTTTTTGTTTTTTTTGCTTTGCTTTTTTGTTTCCTGATTGTTTTTTGTTTTTTTCATTTATAATATACAGTTGGCTCCAGACTGAATTTGGCACAGTGTAGCAATGGCTCAGTCTAATGTAAGCACCTAATCAAGTCATTTAATGCATTGTTAAGCACATTAAAGGAGGGTTGTTTCACAATACCTTTCAGTAATGTACCGAATAAAAGGTTTGATGGGTTAGCAGAAAATTGGGCATTGCCGGTGAGAGTGATTAGGTGGTGTAAAATTGCTTTTCCTTTTATTCATTCAGACACATATTGTTTGGATTCTCTTTTTTGCAACTCTTCTGCTGGTTATTTTTTTGCTGAAAACTAACCCAACGTGACCTTCTTTGTCATGTTTCATCTTTTGTTTTTTTAAGTGCTCATAATAGAAGCTCGGAATTAATTTTCAAATGAGTGTTTCATTGTGATTTCATTTAATTTTTTTTTCCAAATGAGAAAAGATGTTCCGCGTGACAGAACACAGCTGTTCTAGTAATTTCACTCATTCATTTAGACGGCCATAGCTATTTAATCTTGTGGGGGAAAAAATTTAAGTCCAACATACAGATACAGTATTTTTTTTCACAGACAAAAAGATGCTTTACATGAAAATAGGAAAAACTAAAAAAAAGAATGACAATTGCATGCTTGAGGGTTGTAGGTTGGTTGATGGTTGTATTTTGGTTGGTTCAGGGTAATACATTGGTTTGTTGAGGGTTGTATTTTGGTTGGTTCAGGGTAATACATTGATTTGTTGAGGGTTGTATTTTGGTTGTGTAAGGATCTGACATGTACCTGCTATGTTTATTGTATTATATTATTATCATTTATTCTCATCTGTATGTATGCATTGTTTAGTTTAGCTTTTTCCATCTGACTTGTTTACTTTTCCGTTTTGCCTAGTTGTCATGTGTCTGCCTGTTTACATCGGATCTGTCACTCCCTGTTTACGTCGCTGTACCATTCGGGTGATCTCATTGGTGTTCGGGTTCCCTCTTACTTCGCACCTGTCTCTGTGTACTTAGATTTACTAATTACCACTAACATACTAACGATTGATTAGATCTACTAACTCCACTAACAAACTAATTTGTATATTACCACTAACTCTACTAACGGCAGGGGTGTGTATAGTTACTAATCTCACTAATATATTAGAGCGCACATTTTCATGCTGTTCTGTCCTTGCTAATCATTCTCAGCTGCATCTGATCTACTCTGCCTGTCATCTTACTCTATGCACGATTTCCTGAAACTCCAGGTCATCTGTCATTGTGTATGTTTGAAATCCAGTCCGCGTTTTCCCTAGTTGTCTCTGTGGTTGTTTAATTGTTTCCCAGATGTATTTCATTGTCTCTCGTTTGGAACCCCGCCTTCTCACACACCTGATTCCCTTTGTGTCATTTGTATCTTGTGCATTTAAACCCCGTGTTACTTCCAGTCTGTGTCAGAACGTTGATTAACTTTTTCCAGTGCCTACTATTTTCTAAAGCCTGAGATCTGTATAATTATTCCGCGACACCTGTTTGTACTACGATTCTTTTGCCTAGCCCTTGTCTGTCCAGTCTGCCTTTTCGTTTTTGACCACGTTTTGGATATCGACCATTCTCCTGCCTATCCCTTTGTACCTACCTACCTCTGATCTCCTGGCTTGACTCCTGAACGGAATAAACTACTCTTTTTGCCTAATCCTGTGGTCTGCGTCTGGGTCCTTTGCACGAACGTAACAGTACGTTCTGACCAGACATGGACCCAGCGGACCCAACCCACCTGCACGCCGCACTCCTGCGGCAAGGAGCCTTGATTGGCCAGCAACAGGCTAACCTCGAGTCCGTGACCCAAGATCTCCGGTCTCTTATGACCTGCGTTAGGGAACTGGTGACCAACATGCATCCTCCTGCACCTACCGACGCACCCCAGCTCCCACCGGCACAACATCTTCCCATCCGGGAGCCTCGCCTGCCTCCTCCGGAACGCTACGACGGTGAACCGGGTGAATGCCGACCGTTCCTGATCCAGTGCAAGCTGGTGTTCCAACTGCAGCCGCACACCTTCCCTACTGAGCAAGCCCAGGTAGCATACATCATTACTCAGCTTACCGGGCGGGCCAAGAAGTGGGGAACCGCCACCTGGGAGGCGGGTCGGCCTTGCTGCAGTGGGGCCGAGGAATTTATGGAGGAGATGAGAAGGGTATTCGATCGGTCCAAACACGGTCATGAGGCGGCTAGAGAGATGCTACGTTTCCGCCAAGGGAGAAACTCGGCATCAGACTACGCCATCGAGTTCCAGACGCTAGCTACATCCAGCGGCTGGGACGACAAGTCCAAGTTCGACGTATTCCTCAATGGTCTCAACGACGAGGTGATGGACGAGATCGTGACCTGGGAACTTCCCTCCAGCCTGGACGAACTCATCGCCTTGGCCATCAGGGTGGATACACGCCTCCGAGACCGGCAACGTCCATTCCAGAGGACGCGTGCTCCTCAGTTCACCCAACGCAGCAGCAGGACCGAGCCCGCTACATCATCATCCAACTCCAGCAGGTCTCCTAACCACCGCCAAGCTGAACAGGAGCCCATGGAGATTGACCGCTTCAGGTTATCGGCGGCCGAGAGGGCGCGCCGCATCCGGGATCGGGTCTGTCTCTACTGCGGCAAACCTGGGCACTTTGTGGAGAGGTGTCCACTAAAAGACAACGCTCACTAGTGGCCGGAGGAGCACTAGTGGGCGTCACACCAGTCGACTCCTCCAACCGGAACCGCACATGCATCCCGGTCACTCTTCAGTGGGGGACCAACACTAAGAAGACCCGTGCCCTCATTGACTCCGGAGCTGAAGCCAATTTCCTGGACGCTGGTGCCGCGGCCCGTTGGGGAGTTCCTATAACACCCTTGGAACACCCATTAGTAGCTAACACCCTCTCCGGTGAACAGATCGCGGACATCACCCAGGAAAGCCTACCCATCAAGCTTCTCGTCTCCGGTAACCATCAGGAGGAGCTTCAGCTCCACATCATCGATTCTCCCCAATCCCCTGTGGTCCTTGGGCACCCCTGGCTTAATCGTCACTGCCCGGAAATCGATTGGAGGGGACATGAAATTGTAGGCTGGAGCCCATCGTGTGCGGCCAGCTGCCTACAAGAGGCCCACTCACCTGTTCCTGTGCTCTGCCCTGAGGAAGATCCGGATCTGAAGGGGGTCCCAGCCAGGTTCCATGACCTCAAGGAGGTCTTCTGTAAGGCGCGCGCTTCGTCTCTACCTCCACACCGTCCCTACGACTGCGCCATAAACCTGAGGCCTGGCACTTCCCCGCCTAGAGGTCGTCTGTTCTCCCTCTCCCGACCCGAGACGGAAGCCATGGAGAAATACCTGTCTGAGTCATTGGCAGCTGGCATCATCCGCCCTTCTTCCTCTCCAGCTGGAGCAGGATTCTTCTTTGTGGGGAAGAAGGACGGCTCTCTCCGCCCCTGCATCGACTACCGGAGCCTGAACGACATCACGGAGAAGAACCGCTACCCACTCCCGCTTATGTCCACCGCTTTCGAGCAGCTCCAGAAGGCCGTCGTCTTCACGAAGCTGGACCTCAGAAACGCTTACCACCTGGTCCGGATTCGTGAGGGCGACGAGTGGAAAACTGCTTTTAACACACCTACTGGACACTGGGAGTACTTGGTGATGCCGTTCGGGCTCACTAACGCCCCCGCCGTTTTCCAGACCCTGGTTAATGATGTTCTCCGTGACATGATAGATCACTGTGTCTATGTATACCTGGATGACATTCTCATCTACTCCCAGAGCCTGGAGGAACACGAGAGAGACGTACACAAGGTACTGGGCCGTCTTCTCGAGAACCGTCTATTTGTCAAGGCGGAGAAATGCGAGTTCTCCACCTCATCCACGACCTTCCTGGGCTTCATCATAGAGAAGGGTCAAGTCAAGATGGACCCGGCGAAAACCAAGGCTGTGTTGGAGTGGCCACGTCCTGAGAGCCGGAAGGAGCTTCAGAGATTCTTGGGGTTTTCCAACTTCTACCGCCGCTTCATCCGGAACTACAGCTCGGTAGCGGCCCCCCTCACGGCCCTCACCTCAGTCAAACTGAGATTCACCTGGAACCCTAAGGCTGAGGAGGCCTTCTCTCGCCTCAAGGAACTGTTCACCACAGCTCCCATTCTCAGATATCCCGATACGGCCACCCAGTTCATCGTGGAGGTGGACGCCTCCAACGTGGGGGTAGGGGCCATCCTATCCCAACGATCCCCGGAGGATCAGAAGGTTCACCCCTGTGCCTTCTTCTCACACCGCCTCACCCCCACGGAGGAGAACTACGACGTTGGGAATCGGGAGTTATTGGCCGTTAAAATGGCCCTGGAGGAGTGGCGACACTGGCTGGAAGGAGCTCAGATACCATTCTTGGTCTGGACCGACCACAAGAACCTTGAATATTTACAAACCGCCAAGAGGCTTAACTCCCGTCAGGCCAGATGGGCTCTCTTTTTCTCCCGATTTGATTTCTGTCTGGCTTACCGGCCAGGGGCTAAGAACACCAAGCCGGATGCCCTATCCCGACGTTTCGAACCCTCCTCTAAGGACCTCTGTCCGGACACAATCCTTCCTCAGAAGGTGTTCCTTAATGCCATCAGCCTTCCCATCGAAGGTATTGTTAGGAGTGCCCAGAATGGGGAGGCAACTCCCAGCCAATGTCCTAACAACTGTCTCTATGTTCCAGAAGCGGCTCGGTCCCAGGTGCTCCAGTGGGGACATTCATCACGAATCTCCGGCCACCCAGGTATAAATCGTACTATCACTTTTATTTTACGCAAGTTCTGGTGGCCGGAGGTCCGACAAGACGTAGCCTCATTTGTAGCCGCTTGCTCAGTATGTGCACAGAATAAGTCATCTCACCAACCCCCTCACGGTGAACTCCAACCACTCCCCATTCCTCACCGCCCCTGGTCCCATATTGCACTCGATTTTGTCACGGGGCTACCCTCCTCCAATCACTACACCACTATCCTCACCATTGTAGATCGGTTCTCTAAGGCTGTTCACTTTATTCCCCTCACTAAACTCCCCTCCGCCAAGGAAACGGCATCCATTCTTGTCCAGCACGTCATTAGGTTACACGGCATCCCCACGGATATAGTCTCAGATAGAGGTCCACAATTCACGGCTAGGTTCTGGAAGGCTTTTTGCACACTATTGGGCACCACGGTTAGTCTTTCATCAGGTTTTCACCCACAGAGCAACGGCCAGACTGAGCGAGCCAATCAATGCCTAGAGACTGTCCTTAGGTGTCTTTGCTCTAGAAACCCCACTACGTGGAGCTCGCAGTTACCCTGGGCCGAGTACGCTGTGAACTGTCACACTTCATCTGCTACGAAACTCTCCCCTTTTGAGTGTTGCCTAGGTTACCAGCCCCCACTATTTCCCAGCCAGGAAGTGGAGGTGGGGGTCCCGTCTGCCGAGACCTTCATCCGGCGCTGTGCCAGGACTTGGAGATCCGCCCGCATCAACCTCACCAGAGCCAGTGCCCGGATGAAGGAGACGGCGGACCGCCACCGAGTCAAGGCTCCCCAGTACCGGGTGGGTCAGAAGGTGTGGCTTTCAGCCAAGGACATTCCCCTCAGAGTAGAGTCACGGAAGTTAGCTCCCCGGTACCTGGGTCCCTTCCCGGTGCTCAAGATCATCAGTCCCACTGCCGTTCGACTCAAACTTCCCGCTACTATGCGGAGACTACACCCCACTTTTCATGTGTCTAGAATTAAACCCGCTGTTACCCACCCCCTTTGTCCCGAACCTGATCCCCCGCCACCCCCCCGAATCATCGACGGCGGAGAGGCTTACACCGTTTCTAAGGTGTTGGACGTTCGTCGTCGGGGCCGTGGCCTTCAGTACCTGGTCGACTGGGAAGGTTACGGCCCCGAGGAGAGATCCTGGATTCCTTCACGGTTCGTGTTGGACAAGGACATGCTCAAGGACTTCCATAGGACTCATCCTGCACCACCCATTAAAACGCCAAGAGGCGCTTCCTAGGGGGGGGGGGTACTGTAAGGATCTGACATGTACCTGCTATGTTTATTGTATTATATTATTATCATTTATTCTCATCTGTATGTATGCATTGTTTAGTTTAGCTTTTTCCATCTGACTTGTTTACTTTTCCGTTTTGCCTAGTTGTCATGTGTCTGCCTGTTTACATCGGATCTGTCACTCCCTGTTTACGTCGCTGTACCATTCGGGTGATCTCATTGGTGTTCGGGTTCCCTCTTACTTCGCACCTGTCTCTGTGTACTTAGATTTACTAATTACCACTAACATACTAACGATTGATTAGATCTACTGACTCCACTAACAAACTAATTTGTATATTACCACTAACTCTACTAACGGCAGGGGTGTGTATAGTTACTAATCTCACTAATATATTAGAGCGCACATTTTCATGCTGTTCTGTCCTTGCTAATCATTCTCAGCTGCATCTGATCTACTCTGCCTGTCATCTTACTCTATGCACGATTTCCTGAAACTCCAGGTCATCTGTCATTGTGTATGTTTGAAATCCAGTCCGCGTTTTCCCTAGTTGTCTCTGTGGTTGTTTAATTGTTTCCCAGATGTATTTCATTGTCTCTCGTTTGGAACCCCGCCTTCTCACACACCTGATTCCCTTTGTGTCATTTGTATCTTGTGCATTTAAACCCCGTGTTACTTCCAGTCTGTGTCAGAACGTTGATTAACTTTTTCCAGTGCCTACTATTTTCTAAAGCCTGAGATCTGTATAATTATTCCGCGACACCTGTTTGTACTACGATTCTTTTGCCTAGCCCTTGTCTGTCCAGTCTGCCTTTTCGTTTTTGACCACGTTTTGGATATCGACCATTCTCCTGCCTATCCCTTTGTACCTACCTACCTCTGATCTCCTGGCTTGACTCCTGAACGGAATAAACTACTCTTTTTGCCTAATCCTGTGGTCTGCGTCTGGGTCCTTTGCACGAACGTAACAGGTTGGTTCAGGGTAATACATTGGTTTGTTGAGGGTTGTATTTTGGTTGGTTCAGGGTAATACATTGGTTTGTTGAGGGTTGTAAATTATGAGAGTTAGAAATTACCTGCTCTCCAGTGATCATATAGGGCCTCTCTGCTCTCCAGTGGTCATATAGGGCCTCTCTGCTCTCCAGTGCTCATATTGTAATTGGTTTCTTAATGGTTCGGAGATTAAAACACGAAGGTGGGGGGATCAGGACAAGTCAGCTCACAATAGTGAGGACCAATAATTGGTAGAGAAAATAATAAAGGAAGAAAGAAAAGACAGGAATGTAATTCCTGAAGGCTAAACAGCCACAAACGAAAATCAACCCACAAAAACGGGCAAACTAGAAAACTAGTGAATTCCCAACTAAATCTCCTGAGCTCAAGTAATGAGCAGAACGGGAAACTTAGCAAACAAAAGAACACCTTCGGCTACCTTAGCTCAGAGCCGGAAGAGTGTAAAACCAAAACGAAAGTACAAAGAAAAACTGTCTTCTAGAGAACAGCAATGTACAAAATAGATAACATAACATAAACATTCAGAACTCTACCAGGAGAAAACAATCTTATACCCGATTAAGTAGCTAATAGCAAGTCCCCCCTGAACATAAACAAGTTTAATATCAGGAGGTTGCTAGTACCTGGCTATACCTGGCTCGATTGCAATGTCGTAAGACAAACAAGCACCGGAGAAGCGGAAGTGAGGAACTTAAATACCCCACACGTAGAAGCCCAGGTGAAAACAATAATGAGGACTGCAAACCATGAAACGGAACAAGAAAAAAATCTGATTGATTCACAATCGTGACAACCAGAATGAGAACCGCAAAAGAAAAGAAAACAACAGCCACGAACCACTACACATATAGGCTATCTCTGCTCTCCAGTGCTCATATAGGATCTTTCTGCTCTCCAGTGCTCATATAGGGCATCTCTGCTCTTCAGTGCTCATATAGGGCCTCTGCTCTCCAGTGCTCATATAGGGTCTCTCTGCTCTCCAGAGAGAGAAAGACCCTTCGATGCTTTTTTTGTAGAACTTTTTTCTACAAATGCTTGCCTTTTTTTCTTCAATGCTTCACCTGACAAAGTCAATCTGAACGTGACCACACGGGCACAGACGCGACCGTATGCTTTCTTCCCGCTCCACATCTGGCACGTCGACTTGCCCGCGTTTCTGCAACTCCAGACAAATGTGTGCACCTTTGCATATCAAAAGACTTCTATTTTCTCCCATATTGTTTGCCATGCGTCAGCAAGCAAAATTGTTAATTGTGCATGATGTGCTATTATGGGGGAGGTCTTGACCTTGAGTGGCGAGTTGGAACCCTGTACACCATTCCATAGGGATCCTCATTAAAGGGACAGCAGTCACTTAATTGCATCTAACATTACGGGAGTAATCTCTGCACTGTGCCTGCTCACAGGGGGTTTAATGGAAGCTTGCGGGGCCCTCTAACGATCTCTGTGTTAATAAGCAAATGCACTCGTATAATGCGGTAATTACAAACCCTTGCATTGTGACTCTCGCAAGCAGTGGGCGACCTTGTACAAGGTTCCCTGAAATGAGTCAGTAAAAATATATTATTTAAAAAATATACACAAATTGATGCAAAGGCAGGATCATAACACAAGATGGACAACTATAACAGCAATTATAGTTTCAGCATAGTTTCAATGAAAAACCTGTGTATGATAATGCTGATTATGTATCGCATTTCTATACTGCAAATCACTATATATCGCTGTAAAGTGGGGAACCAAACCAAAATAAATGTGTAGCACCCAGCTGGGTGGTGTATAGCAGCCATTTTGTGCCGGAGTGTTCACCACTCAACATAAACATCACAACGAGGGCTCAAATCTAACGAGGCCCTGAATTATATTAACAGGCAGTAGTGTGTTTACACTTTTGAAAAAGACAGGAATGAAACCGAAGCAAAGTAAAATAAGATACTCGTAGTCCTCTGACACGTCTGTGCGATGCGGAGAATTTGTGTGATCTTGGCAGATCTCAGCTCGCCATCTGCCTTCCTCATGATTATCTGTCCATCTGCAGCACCACCATGCAAGGTTGGTCCGGCCTGAACGTTTGATCATTACTAATTAGACTAATGAGATTGTGTTTAAGATATGTATGTCTTAAATCAATCTTTTGTCAACTTAAAATAATGAAGGCAGAAATGATAGATTTTCTATTTCCCTGTACAGATGGGCTTTGCAAACCAAACATACATAAAAAGAGATGCTAACTGAATATGCTTGTTTGGTTTTCATATAATACGCGTGTACTGATAACCTACAACATGTTTAAATACGGACGGTTTAATTAGTTTAATTCTGCCACTGTCCTCAAAAATTAAAGAAAAATTTTGATTCTACACAAACGTTTTGAGAAAAATTTTGACATTGAAAATGTCCAATGGACGCAAAACACCATAGTTATGGACGGGGAGGAGTCTAAAAGTGAGTGTGGAGATGCTTGATGTGTGTGCAGTCCATACCCTTGACCATAATAAAACCTTTGGTTCTTCGCATAATTTCAAGGCGCAGGGCCATGGTTACGCCCGAAGGTTGGGGTCTGCTCCTTGGGAAGGACAATGGTTTCGTGTTCAACGTCTGTCTCACTCATTGCAGCATAGAGTTACCCGTGCGGGACGACGCGCTGGTGGGGGGCCGGGCCCGCGGAGGGTGATGTATTAAGACATCAAAAACAGAGACGCAACCGGAGGAGCCTATGACAGAGCGAGTCATCCCACCGACACTTTCATTACAGTCATGGAGACAAAAGTAATAGGCAGAGTCAGACATCTTCTTCAAAAATGACAGCGGCACTCCGTCACTGTCTCGTTGGAGCAGTCTGGGGGGGAGAGGGAGGGGCTGTCTATTTCACACCCTCAACCTGTGGCTGATAACAGGGCTCCAGACATCAGTCTCGGAAAGTAATTCTCACAGGAACTTGGCAGGTCGGTAGCCTTTGCTCGATTTCCAAAATGGAAATTTACACCAAGCTGGGGTACGGTGAAGAGCATGCTGGGATATCTGCAGATGAGCAGGACAGGTCAAACTTGTGACAGACGGACGCTAAGCTCCAAGGTGTGCAAGTGCGGTTTAGGCACGGCTTATAAGAGGTTGAGGGAAATCTGATTGCATTTGACAGCAGTCATTCATCAAGCCTGAAATTTAAAATGAATAAACAAACCGCAAGTTGAAGGTGTCGACACAGTGGTTGTCATGGCTCTAATAGCGGTTCTTTAATGGGCTGGCAGTTGAGATCATTTGCATTAATTGAGTGAGAAAAGTGAGTCCCCCATAAGCAAGGCTAAGGCAATGAAGGCATGCATGCAGAGAAGCACATAAGACCTACTGCACTCTGCAGGGTAATAAAACTATGGTGTCACTTTAACATGTGCAAACGGTGTCTAGTAATTAGCATAAGCTTTGCATTTCGTTCAGTTGGAACACAGCCGGGATTGATTGAAAGTTGAAACGTCCTCGATCATCAATAATCTAATGCTGAACTTCCTTTTTGAAAGTTAATCCATTAGTATTTTTCAGTACAGTGGCAGTTGTGCCTGTTAGTCAGTGTTCACAAATGAGGAAATTCACCTTGATGTCTCCTCTACACAGGGAGCATTTGTGCCCAGAAGTGTGTGCGTCTTTGTGTGAGACAGAGTGCAGAGGCTAGAGATTTAAAAAACACAAATGAGACGTCTGACAAAAAATGATGGGTATGTGTTCTCTAAGACTGTGAATAATGATTGGAGCCCCTGATAAAACGGTGGCCATCGTGGCTGCTGACTGTTTTTTTTTTTTTGTTTTTTTTTGGAAGGACAAATGGTTTCCTGACCCAACTTGGACCTCCCCAGGAGAGAGGTCACAATACCACGTCAGTATCTCAGAGCAGGAAAAGAAATATGGGAGACAACTCTGTGTGTGGCAGGGACCAACTTTGTGTGTGTGCGTGCGTGTGCGTGTGCGCACGCGTGTGTGTGTGTGTGTGCGTGTCTTTCTTATTTTTACCAATGGGCCATTGACACTAATATGGAACAAACACTGTCCAGAAAAAAGGTATTAATATCAAACATATCACCTGTCTAAACACCTGTCTGAGTGACAGTAGCGCAAAACGACACAGACAAGCTGTGAGGTAAAATAAGCAATATAATAACAATGCTTTAAGATCATATTTACTTCTGACATGATGGATTCATATTCAATGACCATAAAATGATTCACAGAAGGATGCAAATTACATTCAACTACAGATCAGGGGTGTATGGTACGTTATGGGGCGACGCTTGGTGACACGCTGGTGCATTGTGGGGTACAGCTTGGGTAAAGCTCCTGCCAGGGTCCATACCAGCTGAGCTTAATTCTCCCCACACATTCTAAAACAGGCCGGAATGAGGGGTGTGACACACAGCACTGTTCACGTTACGGCGCTATGCTGTGAATACACAGAGAATGAGGAATGGCGGTGTAGCATAGAACTGATGGTGAATAATGTACGGGCTGTTTAAGAGTTCAGCCCAGGCCACAGGGAGACCCTGGCTCTGGTACAGGGTGCAATTCAGCGTGCGGTACTGAGATTATGCCAAGACGCAATGCTGAGGGTGCAAGAATTATAAAGCGCATGGCGGGTCTGCTTAACGAGCCGCGTTTTCCCGGGGAACCGCGTTTCGCCGCTAACACCTCGGCAGAAGGGCATCTACACTAAAGAAACTTTTATTATGACGTCATTCAACGCATTTTTTCTTCTCTCCGCGTCAATATTCATCGTGGAGTTTATCTGAACCGACATGCTCACCCCTTGTTTCCTCCCTGGGCTTTGGCACAGGCAAGGGACTTCCTCACCGGCCTTATCAGTTTGAACCACAACAGCAATTTCTGCCCGGCGACAAACATGATACTCCCCAGAATGAGCAGTCAGAGGTCACACAGACAAAAATCTGTCCAGCTACTGAATTGAAAGTTGTTTCTGAAGATGCATCTCAGTGGGATTTTGCCGCCAGTGACGTGGGAGAGCTAAAGAAGGTCATTAAAGTTGAGCTGCGGCTCGGACTGACTCTTTGCTTCTGTGCTGATTAATGTCATCAGATGAAAAACATTTTCAAAATCCTGAATTCTGTTAAAAATTTGGGGTTGCGTTTCATGTGAGATTAAGCATCTGTAATAACAATACATCGCCATTTATCTGGGCTTGACAGACGAGTGAAGTTCTGGCACACATGACTTCAAACAGACACCTTGGGGGACAAAAAAAAAAGTATAAACATTCTGCAATTCCGCAATTATGTCTGGGAATTGGCATTGCTTCATTTGACGATATCACAAATAGGCTACCAAGTCAAAGATAATATTTTTCAAAGATTGAATGGCAATAATTCACATCACTTGACTTTGAGTTGCATTTTAAAACTACAACTGGACCTAAAAAAGGATCCACATGGAAAAATACATTCAGGAGCCAAAATACTACAGAGAGCACTTAAACGGTTACCTCACCTCACCCCCCCCCCCCCCCAATTCCCAAGCTCTTCAGTCCTCTTCGTCTTCTAATAGAAACAGTTTCTGCACCACTGAAACAATGAAATTAAATAGATGACAGTGGGAGGTATTGTAATTAAGACAGCAGCATCAACGGGCATGCCATCTCCAATCAGTCTCATCAAAAGCTTTGGCTGGAATCTCATCATCTCATTGGTATTAATGGTTTATATTTTTTGCTTATACAGTGAGCCCCATAATTAATTGGACTGTGACACATTTTTTGTTATTCTGTGTTATTGTATCCTTTCTGCACTTTGAGTTTGAAAAGATACAATGACAATGAGGTTGAAGGGCAGACTGTCAGCTTTAATGTGAGGGGATTTTCATCCATATCAGGTGAAGCGTTTAGGACAGTTTAACATAATGAAGAAAAAAGTAACAATTTTAAATATTTGGTCACATATTCGTTCGTTGCCATGACCCTTCTGATGATCTGTGTCCACAACAATATCAAAAAACTCTTGATATCTTATTTTCTGGTACTCCTACAAGCAATACTATAACCTGTCTGCGTCTGACATCAAACAAGCCTTAAACCATCACTCTGCTGCCAGACATGCAGTAGATATGGATGGATAACTTGAGGGTTTCTTCTCCTGACTTATTTTTCCATAGAGTTCAATAGGAAGATTTGTCAGGAGAAACAACCCTTAAAGTGATCCATCCATATCTACTGCATATCTGGCAGCAGAGGGATGGTTTGAGGCTCGTTTCATAACTCAGACCCTTGATGACTTACAGCCATTTCGCCAACCATGTATTCCATACTGGTCCAGCATAATTTATCAGAAATCCCCCCCCCCCCCCCCCCCATCCATAGAGATCATCAAAATGCAGAGAAGTTAGTTAGTATCGCTTATAAGAGTATCAGAAAATAAGATATCATGTTGTTGGGTCACAGACATCAGAAAGTTATGGCATGCAAAAGATATGTGACCAAATATTTAAAATGATTCCTTTATTTTCCATTATGTTAAACTGTCCAATATTTTTGATGGGGGGGACTATGTACAAAAGGTTCTATAATTTCTAAATGCTTCATCCGATATGGATGAAAATACCCTCAAATTAAAGCTGACGGTCTGCACTTCAACCACATTGTCAATGTATCCTTTCAAACTCAAGGTGCTAGAGTACGGAACCAAAATAACAAAAAATGTGTCACTGTCCAATGAATTATGGTGCTCACTGTATGCATGGGGGGTGGAGGAGCGCATGACAGACACAAAACATTCATTATTTTATCTCAGTTTTGACATCATGAATATATATCGAACATTCGATCATACATTCTATGAATGTACTGAATAGATCCACATGAATATTTTCTATCTGAATTCCGTTTCTCTAATTTATGCCTTTTTGTTCAATACCGGCCACCTCTGGGAACGTCAAACTACATGAGTTTATTGAAAGTGATATGATTCGCAATTTTTCAGAGAATTCCATTTCCCATTTATGTATACATTGAGCAATTTAAAAGGCTCTATCACTAGGGAAACGCTGCCATCTTACATTCAGAATGATTTTCAGTGACTGGCTCTGACAGTGTCCCTGTGAATATCAATCATTTGGTGCCTCTATAAGGAAGTGCGGGTGACAGTGACAATGTCCCCACTTTCCCCACAGGCATAGGGAACGTGGGTAATGAATTTAAGCTTAGTAATTGGCCGGTGAGAAGAGGTCACAGGGAGCCAGGTAACTTGAGCCAGTTCTGTGTATGAACACAGAGTGCGGAGATTAAGGTCAGGGGGGCACCTATTTATTCAGGAAGTGAGTGATGGATGAAATGGCTGCCTTTTTCTCTCTGTGTGATTCCTGCCCTGGAATGTCCTGTCAAATGGACAGACGCGAGTTCCTCTCCCTCACATGGAATGCTTCGCTAGCGTGGGAAACAGAACAAAGAAAAGCCGACGCAGCAGGCTCCCAGGATCCTTTGCGGCCCCGAGCGGCGCGACGCAAGAGCCGGCGTGGCCGCCGATTCTTTAGAGTCACAAAACACTCGGCTCGTGCATTCCTTTCGTCCGCTCAGCTTCTTCACTGCAGAAGGTTTTTGGTTGGTAACAGGAATTTTTCGGAGCGGTACAGAACATCCATTGCCACAATATTGTACTTGGCCACACCCCTTAATTTAGTTCCACATGCATCAGCTGCGGGTCATCCCAGGGGTCAGCAGTTACCTTTCAACCAGCAGCCGCTTTTCTCTTGAGAGTCAGCATGAGGCCTCCTTTGGCCCTGTTTAAAAACAGGTGTGATTTGAGAGCAGAGGTAAACGCAGGAAGGCGTTACCCATCGCTTCTCTACAGAGTTTCTCATTATTTATATTGCTGATCCTACTATGTTGGTGGATACATTAGTTACAGTTACTTCTTTTTTTTAAAAATTGAAGGCAGGGAGTTTTTACCAACCCCCTCCTCTAGAAGTAAAAAAACATATCTCTGTTGTGTTTTCATTATTATCCATTATTCCAGGATAAATACTCTGCTGTTTGAGAATCATTGCTGAGAAGGAGATTTGTGTATTTCCATATAAGTCACCGTAGCACCGTATTTTGGATTGTGCGAAAACAATAACTGAATAAACAAATTCAGCTTTATTGAAGGAAAATGTATTTTAATTCAGCTCTTAACTTGAATAAACAGGCCAGTATGCAGATATCACACAAAGCAAATACATACATTTGAATATTTGTAACAATTAATTAATCTCATTCCTGAGTACTGATTAATGGGCATACTCTCTATAGCACTGAGCTCACAGCTGAACTAGCTGACGTTCAATCACATACTTATTCCTGTTTAGGAATAGGATTACATGACTCTTTTACTTTAACTGTGCGGTTCACATTTTAATTAGAATCCATCTTGATAATATTAGACTTAGGTAATTTTATGAAGGATTGTGGAATTAAGTACACGTTCCTCCGGCATCAAGAGAAGAGCAAGCTGTGCTTCTAAAGTGGGTTTATTATTATGAGTGAATGTATTAACCAGCCAACAGTGGAGATAACATGATTAACTGATGTGAATGGCATGCAATGATTCCAAACTCTTGAGCTTTAATATTACTGAGCTGCAAATAGAGATTAATTTACTACCAATAATAGACTTTCCTGTCTTTTTTATAATTTCTTTAATCATTTCTCTTGTAGTCAAGGTCTGAATTATTTATATATATATATATATATATATATATATAGTATATATAGTATATATACACTGCTCAAAAAAAATAAGGGAACACTTAATCATCACAGTATAACAACGAGTCAATTAAACCAATTAAATGAAACCAGAGCTGTACGGTGCTGGGCTGTGAGCACAAGTCCCACTATAGGACGTCGTGCCCTCATGCCACCCTCATGGAGTCTGTTTCTGACAGTTTGGTCAGAAACATGCACACGAGTAGCCCGCTGGAGATCATTATGTAGGGCTCTGGCAGTGCTCCTCCTGTTCCTCCTCGCACAAAGGAGCAGATACCGGTCCTGCCGCTGGGTTGTTGCCCTTCTACGGCCATGTCCAGCTCTCCTCATGTAATGGCCCGTCTCTCTGTATCTCCTCCATGCTCTTGAGACTGTGCTGGGAGACACAGCAAACCTTCTTGCGACGGCACGTATGGATGTGCCATCCTGGAGGAGCTGGACTACCTGAATGGACCAGTAGTGACAAGGGCACTAGCAAAATGCAAAACTAGAGAAAAATCAGTCAGGAAGGATAAGGAGAAAGAAATGGTTTGTGGCCACCACCTGCAAAACCATTTACTTTTTGGGGGTTGTCTTGCTGTTGCCTCTCCTGTCCATCTGTTGTCACTTTCATTTGCACCAAAGCAGGTGAAATTGATTCACAATCGTTTACGCTTCCTAACTGGACAGATCGATATCCCAGAAGTTTAATTGACTTGGTGTTACACTGTGTTGATTAAGTGTTCCCTTAATTTCTTTGAGCAGTGTATATATACTATATAGTGAGCACCATAATTCATTGGACAGTGACACATTTTTTGTTATTTTGGTTCTGTAGCACTTTGAGTTTGAAAAGATGCAATCTTTTTTTGTCAGATATGCTTCTCCCATTTCACCTGGCAGTTCGACCAAGTCCATAGTTAACATTGGACCATAGTTAGATTAACATTAAACCATCATTAGGTTAACGTGTGGACCAGGTTCTTTAAAGTCTATTCTGCAGTAAACACAGACTATGAAAATGTATACCTTTCTTCTTCTTATTTACAGGTAGAAAGAACTGAAATAAATACCATGACTTAAGGCAGGAAAAGAACATCAATTACTGCTCGGCTTTGTTCAGAAGAGCTGTGATTTTGTATATATACAGTCAAGCCGGAAAATCTGCACACCCCTTTCACCTTCTCCACGTTTTATGACGTTACAGACATATTCTACAATAGATTGAGTTCATTTTTTGTCTCAAATTTAGACATTTGTGCTAATTTATTAAAAATCTAAATGTTAAATATCATATGTACACAAGTGTGCACACCCTTTGATATGACACCCAAACGTGAGCTGAGGTGCATTTTGTTTCCACTGATACTGCTTGAGATGTTTCTACAACTTAATTGGAGTCCACCGGTGATAAATTGATTGGACATGATTGGGGATTGCCAACACCTGCCTATATAAGGTCCCACAGTTGACAGTGCATGTCAGAGCAAACTCCAAGCCATGGGGTCAAAGGAATTATCTGCAGACTTCAGAAACAGGATTGTGTCAAGGCATAGATCTGGAGAAGGGTACGGAAAAAGCTCTGCAGTTTTACAGGTCCCAAAGAGCACAGTGGCCACCATCATTCGTAAATGGAAGAAGTTTGGAACCACCAAGAATCTTCCTAGACCTGGCCGCCCGGCCAAACAGAGCAATCGGGGAAGACGGGCCTTGGCCAGGGAGGTGAGCAGGAAGAACCTTTCAGAAGATCAACCATCCAGGCAGCACTCCACCAATCAGGCCTTTATGGTAGAGTGGCCAGACGGAAGCCCCTCTTTAGTAAAAGGCACATCACAGCCCGCTTGGAGTTTGCCAAAAGGCACCTAGATGACTCTCAAACCATGGGCGCTATGTAGAAAAGGTTCTATAATTTCTAAACGGTTCATTTGATATGGATGGGCATACTCTCAAATTAAAGCTGACAGTCTGCACGTCAAGCTCATTGTGTCCTTTCAAACTCAGTGCTAGAGTACACAACCAAAATAACAAAAAATGTGTCACTGTCCAATGAATTATGGTGCTCACTGTATATATATATATATATATACTGTATATACAAAATCACAGCTCTTCTGAACAAAGCAGAGCAGTAATTGATGTTCTTTTCCTGCCTTAAGTCATGGTATTTATTTCAGTTCTTTCTACCTGTAAATAAGAAGAAGATAGGTATACATTTTCATAGTCTGTGTTTACTGCAGAACAGACTTTAAAGAGCCTGGTCCTCACAGAGAAATGTTAATGGTCTAACGTTAACCTAATGATGGTTTAATGTTAATCTAACTATGGTCCAATGTTAACTATGGACTTGGTCGAACTGCCAGGTGAAATGGGAGAAGCACATCTGACAGAATAATGTCATGGCGCTAACGATGAGAGAGCACTGTACATAGGAGTGTTCTTGATAAACAAGCACACTGCTTTAATTGGCTTTAATTTAAGTTAACTGTGCTCTCCTGTCGTAAATTATGTGTCCAACAGAGAGTCGCGCCCACCACTTTTATAGTATGCCACGGTATAGTATGCACAAGCGCCAGGGTTCAATCTGAGAGGCCGTCAAACAATTAACATAAATAACCTCTCACACTGCTGGTTTATATGCTCCCATAAACATAATACAGTGGAACTAATATACAAAACGTCGTGGGCAAAAAGGGTGACGTTTTTCATCATAAATATTATTTTCCTTCCCTCCATTTTTCTTGCTCTTTCGGTTTTTGTGTGAGAGAAAATAAAAAAATGTTGTGTATATGTCTGTGTTCTCTCACCCTGGGGTGGTGGGGTGAGCTAATCCCACAGCACTGACATCAAATTAAACCAGATCAAGATTTACTAGATAGTGCAAGCTCCATTAGAATGTGCTTGCCTTCAGATCCCCTGTAATCAATCAAACGGACCCCTGGCGAATAACGCATCACTACTTATTCACCTCGTTATCAGTTCCGCGGCAGGGCCGAGAAAGAACAGGCCTCAGATAAGCCGATGACATCACCCTGTGCCGCCTGTTTCCTGTCTGACAGGGTGTTGGACCAGACATGGCGTGTTTGAGCAGTGACAAAGAGGAGCTAAAAATGGAGACCCACAGACCTGGTTACACACACGAGCGACGTGTCAGGAAAGGATCACGTGGCAGCTTCGTGCTTTTGCTCCGTGCGCTCTTTTCTTCATTCGAAATATTTTTTGCTGCAAACAGCGAAGTTGTCAATTTTGCTCTAGTACAACTGATAAGTGCAGTGTCAGGATGTAAATAGAGACTGTCGCTTGGGCCAAACTCCCCTAGAAAACCACAAGGGCGAGACACATGCTATGCTATTGGCTATATGTGATTCTGCTTTATAGAAACGCCAGCAGTACTCAGAATGACAGTTGTCTCGGATCGAGGACAGAAGCCGGTCCATACGAGCAGAAATTGCCCAGTATTCACTTGATATGAAAGTGTTTGCCGGTCTCCAAGCGAAAGTTGAGAAAGGCTAAACAAGTGCAGCTGGCAGAGGTAGAAGATAGAAACAGACAGTGCAATCGCCGCATTTTCAATCTACCAGAGAATTCTGAAGGATCCGACTCGGTTGGCTTTCTTAAAAATTCCTCTTTCTCGCTGACAAAAATGTAGAATTTATGAGGGCACATCGTATTTATTGTGGCTGGTCCAAGGCAGCGGACGGTACACTGACCGTCAGCACATCCTTCAAGCTGCCAGAAAATCACCGGTGAAGGTTTCTGGGGTGGACGTTCTTTTCTACCCAGACTTTAGTAATTACACAGCACAACATCGCAGGGTTTTTTTTCCTCTCTGATGGCAGCGGCCCATGCTCATGGCCAAACATTTTTCCTATAGGCCTACCCAACTACACTCACGAACAACCATGATGGCACACAGCCCTTTTTCATCCCTGGCAGAGGCTTTTTTGTTACTCCCTAGAACCCCATAGATCGACATATGTGCACCGTCCCTATCGACAACTGGAAATGGATGACTGAACTGACAGATCGTTGACTTGGAGTAAGGATCGTCTGACACAAGCCCTGACCCAAAATAATGCTGGTGTTTTTACTATAGTTTTAGGTTATGTTTCGGTTATGCCGACACCGACACAGGTGACATTTAATCTACCCAGCGTTTTACGGTAGACTTTTATTTCATCTTTTCTCAACCAAGTGAATCTTTTTCTTTCCGAACATGTGCAAGTTTCCAACTTGCTAAACTATCGGTCTGCTCACCAGGTAGGCTAATTGTAATTTGATAACATTTGATCCTACATCTTACAGACGATGCATGCAGTAGGCTGATCTATTGTTAATTTGTTTTGTATGCCAAATCGGGGTGAACGATGGCCATTTTGGGGGATGGAGATGTGGCGACTGGGTGGTAGGGCTACACAGGCTTTGGGATGTTATTAACACTGATATGCTGTGGCGTCTACACCCAATGATGCCGGACATCTTTTTGTGCAGACATCTAGCTGATATTTCAGTGTCCTTTTTTAGATTTGTTATATAGTCAGTTGATACCGATTATTGTTATTTACTTACATCTATTATGACAGCCATCACATACTATAATGGAACATGCGGGGGCTCGGCTATCAAAACAAGCAAACAGTATGTATGGATTGTTGTACAGGAAGCACATCTAACGCAATCAGACGTGTCCAGAATTGTGAATAAATGCGGAATACACTAACTCCAAGAGTAGAGGCCCTTTAATTGTGCCAAGACATGAACTCTACCTAAATATTCGAGGATCATATGAGGCATTAAACGGCAGAATCTCAGTGCTAAAAAACTGTTATATCTGGCAAGAGCATTGCTTTTGTTTCGGAATATGCTCCAGCGGTATTTGATTTTTAGAATTTTTTTTGACTAAGCTTATGCTAGAGTTATCCAATTTTGCCCTGGTAATTTGCGCAGATATGAACGTTGCCATGAATTCTAGCGTAGACTGTTTGAAGGGGACAGGTTCACAGATGCACTCAGCAATCGCATTGCAACATTTTGCAGCTGATCTTGGCTTGATAGACTCCTACCACATTTTTAACCCATCTGCTAAAGAATTTACATTTCGCTCACATACACATACAACTTATTCAATGACAGATTATATATTTTTATCTAAAGTGCTGTTTTCTGAAGTACACACTGTTGGTATCTACCCAACTGTTATCTCTGAGCATTCTGCTGTTTATTGCAAACTAACTATTTATTCCATACCATCCAAACCCAAAAGGTGGCACTTTCACATCACACTGTTACAAAATAGAGATTTTTGCGCCACATTTGAGATTAAATTGGACGAAATTCTTAAATTTAAATTTAAATTTAAATTACAGAACTGTAGAGCACCCTCGTATACTCTGGAATGCCATCAAAGGCTGTGACAAAGACACATCTTTTGCTTCTTATTGAAATAGGACTAGACTTGGAAAAATTGAGGCACTAGCTTGGCTTCCAGACTGCTTTTTCTGAATCAGTTGCACATGATCTTGATGAAGTTAGAACCAAACTGCAGGCGCTACTTAGAAGTAGAGCCGAATTCCTAATACACAGGGCCAGACGGAAGTGTTATTTCCACAGCGCCAGACCCAGTCATCTTTTAGTGAAAATGAACATTTCGCTAGCATAGCATCAATAAAGTCAGCGCAGGGCGATCTGTTAACCGACCCTGGACAAATCACTGTAGAATTTAGTTAATTTTATTCGGAACCCTCCTTTGATAAAAAATAAATAATGAGTCTTTCCTCCGCGATTTGAATCTTCCTGTTCTTTCCGCCGATGACAATGCTGACTTAGTACCCCATTCTCCCTTGATGAACTGAAGAGAGCCCTCGAGGGTATAAAAAAAAATTATCTCCTGGATGGGATGGCATGCCCTCTGAGCTATATCTCGAGTTCTGGGCTAAATTAGGGCTTTTCTTTCTTCATATGTTTCACTCTGCAATTGAATTTGGCTCATTTCACCATGACACAAATTTGGCTATAATATCTGTATTTTAAAAGGCTTCTTCACATGGGTCTAAGCTGCCAGGAATATTAATACACCATACGCACTTTTTTCCCTAGATGCTGAAAAGGCTTTTGCCCAACTGGAGTGGAAATATCTCTGGACAGTACTGGAGCATATGCGAATCGGAGCCGCTTTTATTGATATGATAAAATTATTACATTTTATGTATCTTATCCAGAGCGACTTACACTTTTTTGGCATTTTTACATATTATCCATTTATACAGCAAGATATATATTGAAGCAATTCAGGTTAAGTATCTTGCTCAAGGGTACAATGGCAGTGTCCTACCTGAGAATCAAACCTGCAACCTTTCGGTTAAAAGGTCAGTTCCTAAACCATTATACTGCACTGCCACTGTTGTCATATACCAAACCTTCTGCAATGGTTCTTACAAGTTACGTCTGCTTCCCTCATTTTGCTATCTCCAGAGGCACCAGACAGGGCTGCCCTCTCACCTCTCGTCTTTGCTCTTTCTCTATAACCTCCCGCTCCGTTCATTAGCCAATCTACATCAATCACCCCGGTGAGCTTTAATAATACCCAGCGCAAAATATCACTACATGCTGATGATGTTTTTGTGTTTGTTAATGATGTCACCACATCAATACCACACATATTATCGACTTTTAATGTGTTTGTTGCCATATCAGGACACAAAATAAATTGGACAAAAGCTGTGCTCATGCCCCTGAATTCAGAAACAAGTAAGGGCACTTTTCTTTTACACATACTGATAGTTAAGGACTTAAAATATATTGGTGTTCACATTTACCGTTCATTGCACTTGATTGCTCTGAACAACTTAAAATACTTTCAAGCAAAGAGAGACCTCACAAAATGGTCTGGTCTTCCTATTTCTTTGCAGGCCAGAGTCTCCATTGTAAAAATGGACATACTACCACGTGTAAAATTTTTTGCAGCTGTGGTTACACTTCCTCTACCAGATAGACATTGAAATAAATTTCATGCCTTCATTTCAAATTTTATCTGAAAAGGCCGAAACCCCAGAATGAAACCGGAAATTCTGCAACGTGAAAACTTATCTGCAGGGTTATCTAATCTAATTTTTGGTCCTTTATTTTATTCCCAATTACAACCTGAATACATCTTAATGCGCCTGGCTTCCTGGCGACAACTTGAATAGAATCTAGTATATTCCACATAGACTGCCGGACGTCATCCACTCAGGGGTTCCCCTGTGACTGGCTAAATTGTGTTTTGGCTCTTCTTCTCACAATCTGGCAAGCAGAGACATACTAACCTAAAGTGCACATGGCATGTATTGACTCCTATTTTTCACAATTACACACTTCTAAGGGGTTCACAGCCCTTTTCGTTCCCTCGGTGGAGAGCAAGAGGAATTCATACTTTTGCTGACATTTTTGTGCATGACAGCCTGGTACATCATTTTACTTCGATCTTCTCTCATGTTTGCCAATGAAAACCTACAGGGTGCTATGGGAGACAGAGCTCCCAGCACACATATTATACACCATGCTGGACAAAAGTAAAGGCGTAAACCTTTATTCCTTCCTCCTTAGAGCTTGCTACAAATTAGCCCCTTAAAATCCAGTCTATATGAGACGCAAATGATGATGGAGTGTCCCTGGAACATTATCTGGAACAACCTTCAACGCGTATCTAAAAATCCTGATCGTTGGCTTGTACATTTAGACTTTCTTCACAGAACATACATAACACCCACAAAGTGTCATATTATGAAGCTCTTACATCCTGCATTCTCCTAATTGTGTGCATTGTCCTCAGGGATTCGTTGGCACACTTATCTATATGTTTGGGAATGCCCAAGCATGTTTGGCTTTTAGAAACAAGCGGCTTCAACATTATCCAATATTGTACAAAAGGACATTCCATGCTGTACCACAGTGCTAATTATGAATGATGATTATTTGCTTGGCCTGTCATTACCTCAAACATGTATATGATTGGTTGGCCTTACAGCTGCAAAAAAGATGCTCCCACAGAGGTGGAAGATGCTACATTCTTTGTCCCGATCTCAATATTATCCACTGAAACTTTCAATAGGTCGCAGTAATAGCTTGTCACAGGAAATTAGATGCTTGGTAGTGAGGTGCGGCTAATGTGAAGTTGGTATGATGATTTTTTGCAATTGACTAATTATATTTTTATCATGTCCCCAGAGCCCGGAGGGTGGTTGGGTGGGGTGTCACCGGGGAGAGGGGAGGGGGGCATGACATTTTAATTGTTACATGATACATGAATGTACCTGAATAAAACAATTGATCACAAAAATGAACATGTCAGGAACTCTGCTCTTTTCTCTCATGTTTTATGATAGTAAAGAGAAGCTCACTGTTATAATAATGTATCACAAAGCCTCTGTCTCTTTGTGCAATCAGCAGACACAGGTCAGGGGTCCTGTGTTTGTGCGCTGTTAGCATGCTTGAAGCGCGATTAAAGCAGTTCTCTACTCCAGCAGGGGATTGATTAGAGCAGCTTTGCCTGCGTGACTCAACCCTACCGCCACTCAGACAATATACAACAAGCAGGCGGAGAAACCATGACAGGACCCCCCCACTAAGGGACGACCCCAGACGATCCCTCAAGCCTGCGACCCCGGAAATCCCTGATAAGTTGAGGGTCCAGAATATTTTTGGAGGGAACCCAACTACGCTCCTCCGGGCCATACCCCTCCCAATCGACTAAGAATTGGAAACCTCTCCCAACCCGTCTCTCGGCCAAGATACGGTGGACAGTGTACACTGGACCTCCCTCCATCATCCGAGGAGGCGGCGGTGGCCTCTCAGCCGAGGCCAGCGGGCTAATGAGGACTGGCTTAAGCCGGGAGACATGAAACGTGGATTAATGCGCCGTAAAATTTTAAAAGGCCTTGTGTCTAGCAGCAGCGCGCTGAAGCGCAATCTTGAGAAGTGTGACCCCAACGTAATACCCGGGACCTAAGCTTCAGCGGAACGAATAAACAGTGAGAAGGGCCCCCCCCAGGCCCAGGATCTGATCGCACTGCCCTCTGAACTGCAGCTTCAATGGCCCAAATAACTGGAGCCACAATTTGGTCGGCGGGAATGATAAATTCGGGGGCAGGAGCCCTGTCCGAATTATCAAAGACACGAGAAAGAGCATCAGGCTTAACGTTCTTGGAGCCGGGGCGGTACGTGAGCAGGAAATTAAAGCGCAAGAAGAATAACGCCCACCGAGCTTGGCGAGAATTAAGCCTCTTGGCTAGCTGCACGTACTCCAGGTTCTTATGGTCCGTCCACACCGTGAACGGATGCTCCGCCCCTTCCAGCCAGTGACGCCATTCCTCCAGAGCCATTTTGACTGCTAAGAGCTCCCGGTCCCCCACATCATAATTTCTCTCGGCAGGTGTTAACGCACGAGAAAAATAGGCACAAGGATGCATTTTGTGGTCAATGGGGGATAGCTGGGAGAGAATGGCCCCCACTCCTAACTCCGATGCATCTACTTCTACAACAAAAGGAAGGGAGGGGTTGGGCGTGACAAGGATAGGTTCCGACGTAAAGCGTCTTTTGAGTTCAGAAAACGCCGTTTCGGCCCTCGAGTTCCATTGGAACCGGGAGGAAGAAGTCTTTCTTGTAAGTGAGGTAATAGGGGCGACTACCGCGCTAAAATTACGAATAAACCTCCTGTAGAAATTGGCGAAGCCTAAAAAACGTTGAACCTGTTTAAGAGAGGATGGCGTGGGCCAATTCTTAACGGCCGAGACTTTAGCTGGGTCCATCTGGACCTTGCCTTCTGCCACAATGAACCCCAGGAAAGACACCGATTTAGTGTGAAAGACACATTTTTCTGCCTTAACAAATAGCTGAGCCTTGAGCAGCGCGTTAAGGACCTGCCTGACATGGCGAACGTGCGTGGAAAGATCGGGAGAAAAAATTAAAATATCGTCAATGTAAACAAAAACCGATCTTTCAAGCATCTCCCTTAGCACGTCGTTAACTAACGCCTGAAAAACTGCGGGGGCGCTAGTGAGCCCGAACGGCATCACCTGATACTCGTAGTGTCCCGAGTGGGTATTAAACGCAGTTTTCCACTGGTCTCCCTCACGAATGCGGACGAGGTTGTAAGCGCTGCGTAGATCCAGTTTGGTAAAAATAGACGCCCCCTGGAGGCGTTCGAAGGCCGAATTCATAAGCGGGAGCGGATAACGATTTTTAATAGTTATCGCGTTAAGTCCCCTGTAGTCGATGCATGGCCTAAGACTACCGTCCTTCTTCTTGACAAAGAAAAACCCGGAGCCCGCCGGCGAAGTGGAGGGTCTAATGAACCCGTTGGCGAGGGATTCCTCTATGTAATTCCTCATAGCGGCACTCTCAGGGGCCGATAAGGAATACAGCGCTCCCCTGGGGGGAATCGAGCCAGGGTATAGCTCGATGGCGCAATCATAAGGCCTATGAGGAGGCAGAGAAGTGGCGCGTTGCTTGCTAAAAACCTCCGCAAGATCAGTGTACTGCTGAGGAACATTAGCTGGCACTGGAAATGGAATAGCTCCGCCCACCTGAACATTCTCCAAATCTGATTCCGAGTCGCGAGGGATGTCCCAATCGATCTCAGAAGGAGAGCTCTCCTCCTCCCATAATTTAAACCCATCAGCAAGCGAATCCCAAGAAAGACTCCTCCTGGTGTCGCGAGATGACGCTACAGACCCGTGAGCCCCACGGAGAACACTCTCCTCCTCCTGTTCGCTGTCCGAACTGAAATCGGGAAGGGAGCGGCGTGAGCTGCCAGATCTAACAGCTCTATCTCTAACACAGTGGTGTCTGCACTGAACTCCCCAACAGAGAATAACCGAATCCTCTGCTCCCCAGTTAATATTGGGCTTGTGCTGAACCAACCATGAGTGACCCAGAACAAGGGGGTATGTGGGCGAATCTACTAAAAAAAATTTAATACGCTCCGTGTGATCCTGGAACGGAACTGACAGTTTTAAGGAGCTGGTAACCCGTCGAATAGCGCCCGTACCCAAAGGGCGACCGTCGAGAGCCGTTACTAACCGTGGAACGGAAAGAGAAACTGATGGAATCCCCTGCTCCCTGGCCCACTTAATGTCCATAAGGGACTCTACTGATCCGGAGTCAATAAAGGCGATACAGCTGTTGGAATGCTTATTCCAACTCAGCTGCACAGATACTAGAGTTCGAGGAGAAGTTTGATCTTGTCTCACTAAGGACCTCGATTCCCTTAGCGAGACTCCTCTTTTCCCGCTAGTTTAGGACATTGATCTCTGTAATGCCCAGCGCATTTACAATAACGACACCATGCCTCTCTTGTCCTGGTAAACTTGGGATCCTGTACAGCCGTCCCATCTACCTGCATGGGCTCCTCCGAGAATGAGGCAACCGGAGCAACCACCGGACGAGGCACATAAATAGAGGACCGACCACTGCGTGGACCAGCGAATCTCTCTCTCTCTCTCTCTCTAATCCGATTGTCTATTCTGATAGCCGTAGACACCAACGCACCGAACGAAGCGGGGGGTTCGAGTGCAGAAAGGGCATCTCGAACTGAATCCGAAAGTGCTTTAATAAATAGCGCGGTAAGCGGTCCGTCCGGCCACCCAGTCTCCCCTGCGAGTGCACGAAAAGCAATAGAAAAAGACGCCACCGTGTCGGAGCCTTGACGAAGATAAGTGAGTCGCATCGCCGCCTCCTGACCGGAAACGTCATGGTCGAAAACCGACGCCATCTCTTCTGCCAACCTCTCCATAGTGGACATCACGGGGGAGCTAGCTCTGATTAAGGGATCCGCCCAAGCGAGAGCCGTGCCTGTTAAAAGTGAGAGAATAAACGATACGCGGGCCTCCTGAGTGGAAAACCGAGAGGGTTGTGATTTAAAAAATATCAGACACTGCGTCAAAAACCCCTTACACTTCCCGGTCTCTCCTCCATAGCGAAGCGGGAGTTGTAATTTGGGCTCGCGTGGAACGGGAATCCCTACGGGATCAGGAGGGATTAGTGCCGCCGCAGTTGGTGCTTGTATTACCGGGATTGAAGGTGAAGTAACCTGGGAAGACGTAATCGTCATAGTTAGAGTGCGAATGCTTTCCGCTAAATCACGCAACCCGTCTCCCTGATAACGCAGCTGATTGCCGAACTGTGCTTGCTGAGAATGTAGGGCCTGGACGGAGGCTTGAAGAGCCAGATAGCAGCCTCCTGAGCTGAGAGAATTTGCCCTAGGTTCTCGACTGTCGCTGGTACCTCCCTACTGGCTTCCATATTCTGTCAGGGGTAGCGTGGGAACGAAGGACCAGGCGCGACAGTAGGTGTACAGAGGATGCTACCTGAACACCACAAAGCGGGAGCGAAAACCCCGCTAACAGGGAACAACAATAATCAAACAAAATATAACTCTTAACACTTAATACAATGCAATCACAACAAACAAAAACCCTATAGCTCACAACGAGGGAACCGAAACCAAAAACTCTCTTGCAAAAAGAGATAGCCCTGCACACACGGGCGGTAACAATAATGATGATATAAATGACAACGAAAACACAATTGCACCCTCGGTACGTAGACTATAACGCCCGATAACTGGTGAAAGAAATGAAAACAAAATAATGCTTACGAACTCCAAAACGCGACGAGAGCGGGACTGGAAAGGATGCTATCCTACGATACCGGCTTTTCTCGAGAAACGAATGGTAATATGGAAGCGTATAATAACGCTGACGTGTGCTTTAAATACTGCCAGGTAACCCTGAACAGGTGACACACTGAACTGAAAACTAAAACCTGAAACGGACTAGGAAACCAAAGCGAAGGAACGCAACGTGAGCGCTCTCCAGAGAAGTGGACAATATACAACAAGCAGGCGGAGAAACCATGACACTCAGCACATGTGATTAATGACGACTTACAGCGAAGCGTCTCAATATCGAGGATAAAAGACAGATGTTGCCTCTTTGTCTTCAAAATTTGGTGAGTTCAGTCATCAATCGAATTCAATGACAATCATTGGTTTTAATTTGCTGAAAGTTCAAAGGTCTGGATTCCATCAGCATTTATCTGTGGCTTTGGTATGTTCAGCTCAGAGAAGTCAAATTAAAATTTACTCACTGAACTGTATTTATAGAGAAATAAGTAATATTTGCGAGTTAAAAGAGAAAACTGTGATTGAATCCAGGCCAAAGTCAAGGATGAATGTTTATTTCCCCTGCAGGGCGAGTTGATACATTACACACTCCCCGTCTGATGAGAAGACATTTTCTTTTACATACTTTCGGCGTATTGTTTTATTTCCACTTGCCACAAAGGTCTTTTTCATCATTTATTTAGCCTACCCACATATGACCTGTTTCTGATTAATCTCCACTACCTTGATAAACTGAGACATAATGCTTACTGAGGAAATTAATTCAACATGAACAATAATTACATTACATGCTCGCGTTGCAGGAAATGCCAGAGAAACTATATTTTTCAGCTGTAACCTGATATAATCGCTTCAAACTGTGAGAAGGTTCTTCTCCGGACAAAAACATCTTCATCTGAGCGAGATGAATCAGCGGAGAGAAAAAAACGTCCTGCTGCAGTGTTTATAAAAGGGGGGCTTTTTTCCGCATTGTCTCTAATTGACTTTTTCTCCTTGCCTTACCTTAGATGAAATTTCCATCCATAACGTGGGGAAGTGTGTGGCCCCCTGCTCAGTCCGCCATCTGTCTGAGAGAGCACCTGTGGGGCGAGCAGTCTTACACACCTTAAAGGGGGAGTCATTAGACCTTACGATAATGAATGCACCTGCACATCGGATCACTTCAATCACCTGGTCCCAGACCGGCCTCTACAGCGAGAAGAATACACGGCAGGTCGGCCTCTCCCCCCCGGCTCGGAGATGAGGGGGGGATGCAAGAGAAAAATCTCATCTCTCTCTCTCTCTCTCTCTCACCCCCTCTCTTTCTCTCTTTCTTTTTCTCTCTCTCTATCTCACCCCCTTTCTCTCTTTCTCTTTCTCTCTCTCACCCCCCCTCTCTCGCTCTCTCTCTCTCTCTCTCTCTCTTTCTCTCTCTCTCTCTCTCGCTCTCTCTCTCTCTGTCTCTCTCCAGATAGCCGCCCTGCATGCACGCACGCAAGGTCACCCTCTCTTTGGCGCAATCTTGATGAATGAATTTGAGAGCAGTCATCCTGGAAAAACAGACCTGTTCCCCACATGCGGTTACAGCCAAATAAATATGTCTCTCTCTCTCTATGGGCAATCTCAGACACAGCCACGGCCCCTCGCAGGGTTGGGGAATAAATAGCTTAGCATAAAATAGCTCTTAAAATATGACATTGTCACACTGTCAGACTCCTAATGGCAGATACAAAGAGCTTTGCAGAACCTTATGAAAGGCAGGCAGAAGAGGTACTGAGTGCCCCTTCCTTGACTTATAGTCTGACACATGCAAGTCTAAGACTAGTGTGTGTGTGTGTGTGTGTGTGTGTGCGCGCGCGCGTGCGTGTGTGTGTGTGTGTGCGTGTGAATACATGTTTGTTGTAATGTGTGTATATGCGTGTGTGTGAGCATATTTGTGTTTTAGTGGTTTGAATTGCAATAAAGGCTGATTGCAGTGAAGTCATAAAGCAGAGAATGATTGGTCAGTAATGAGCGGGACAGAAGGCTCTGGAGCTGAAAGGCAGAATATTTCCAGATGTCCACCATGTGCAGCACCACAGCTATGTCACACAGTGAGGAGCGGAGGGCATATACTGCTTCTCCAAGAAAACCTGGGAAAAAACACACCATCTGTACAGAAAAAAAATGTGCAATAAAATCAAGCAGAGAGAACACACAGCATGGAGCTATATAGCAGAGAGAAGTTGAAGTAAAAATTACTTGGATGTTTTTTTGTTGTCTCTGTGCCATTTCTGAATCACTGATCCTCCATGAACAAATGTCATTCAAATGTGTGCTTGTTTTTGGGTTTTCCAGAATACCACATCAAGAACTAATACTGCATTTTTCATCTATAATCATTCTGGGACATAATATGTCTTACTAAAGCATTGTATCACATCCTTACCACATCTTACTTAGGATGTTCACACGTGAGTCATATGTCAGTGTCCAGTATTGGTTGTGGCATGTTATTATTGCTATTATTATTATTATTATTATTATTATTATTATTATTAGTAGTAGTAGTATTAGTAGTTTCAGTAGTAGTAGTACTAGAGTAATATTAGTAGCAGTAGTAGCAGTAGTAGTTTTAAAAAGTACAGAATCAATGATTACTTAATTTGCTTGAAATAACGTATAAGCTCCTATCTCAAACCATTCAAGACTGCAAGTATCAGAACCTCCAGCAGGCCCAGCGAATAAAGAAACATTAAAGTTTGTTTCACTTTTTCCCTCTTATAGTTTGTCAGGATCATTCTGATTGCAGTCACAGCAGAGCCACTACACATTACTGGGCTTTGAAGTGGAACGAAGAGGGAAAAAATCTTTTCAAATATATATAGAAGCTTTCTGAGCTGCCAGGAGAAAAAGCGTCACACGCAGAGAGCAGCCGGCGGCTGTGTTTGCTGAGCAAGACACAGGGGGGGGGGCAAACTTCACCTCACAGAAAAAACAAAGGGAAACTTTTTATTCCTTTACCTGCAGCCGTTTCGATCCAGGTCTTTAAACTTACTTTGAGAACAGAGCGGAATTTCACTCGCCCACTTCTGTATCGTTTAAAATGTACCTGACTCATTCCCGCCCACCCCAGCCCCCCTCCACCAAAAAAAAAATACATTTGAGCCAGAAAGCCAGAACTATTCGCAACTCAAACCAAAAAATGCAGACCTTGGTGCTTAGCCTTTAAAACGTTAGTAGGCTAGTACAGGGGAAACTTGAAAAGACATTATCAAATATTAAATTGTATTAAAATGTGTTTGAATTATAATTATTGGCATCTGAATGTGACATTAAAGCTGCCAGGCAGAGTGGTCGGTGGGTTCCAGCCTTTATGCACCTTTTGACTCGAGAAAGCCTTTTCTGAACGGAAAGAGAAGGCTCCTGGAAAGAATGTATGATGTCAGAAAAGGAAGGGGAACATTTCTCAGGGGTGCGGAAAGGGAACATTGAGGGTGTCTGTTTAAAGACCGTGCACTCACCCTTCGGGCAGAAGAAAAGTGTTCCCTCTCAGTCCCCATCCCTGTTTGTGCTTTGTGTTTTCCCCTTTTACTCACATTTTTTGTCATGTTTTACATTTCACTGTCTGTCTTCCATGTTGTGCAGGTTTGGCGTGGTTTTCCTTCTTGTTTGCCCATTTTGCCCTCGCTATTTCCCAGCCAATCACATTCCTTCCCTGTTTGCATTCCTCACACCCTTGTTACCGCTCAATCACTCTCACATACATTCTCACGTTGCAATCACTCATTATCTCATTTAGCACACTTTATATTTTTCCGTTGTTCTTTGTCTTGTTGCCAGTTTGTTAAGTCTTGTTCGTCGTTTATCTCGTTCATGTCTGGTTTGGAACTCGATCTAAGTCTTGTCTTGTCTTGCTGAATTAACACTTTATCTTGCCTTTCTAGTTGTACCCGCCAACCTGCAGTTTCCTGTCTGCTCCATTCCATGCTCCCCTGCTTCCCGCATTCCGCTCTGCCGCTGCTACGCCCAACCCAGGATTCAGTCACCATCCAGCACCTTGCCTGCTTCCCTCTCCTGCTCTGCCCTCTGGTTCTGCCCTACCCAGGATTCAGTTCCAACCCCACTCTCTTTTTGGAGAGCTTGATTGTACAAATAAACACTCCAAGTGAGCTTATTGTGAGTTCTGTCTCTGAGTTGTGCAATTTGAGTCCAGTTCTGATCCGGAACCTTAACAAAAAGAGGCTTCATACTCACGCCGCAGGTTAACATCTCGCCATCAGCCATCCAGGAAATTAAAATTCCGTGAACAGGATAAAGGATGCTTCTTTTTTTTTCCATGAGCTTTCAATCGTGCAATTGTCCGAATAAAATTTAATTCATTTCCCCCCACCAATCAAATGCTTAATTGAATTGGGCCGGTTTGGATCACTGATTTTTTTTAAAATAATAAAACCCTGGCCACGTTAAAGTTTGGCTTTCTTTTTCGTCTGGCTGTCACGCATTAGGGTGCTAACAGGACGTGAACGGCAAACCCCGGAATCTTCTTGTCTCAATAGTGTTCTGTCAGTAAGTGCCTTAATCAGTGACATCATCTTTCCCAGTAAAAATCACACCTGCCCACTCTATAGTCTGTGGCTCTGTCAGATGACCCTTTCTGGAGAATGATGGCATCGTTCTAGCCTGCTGTAGCAGCAGCACCCAGCCTTACCTTTATCTGAGACTTTTTTAGAGGGGTGAAAAACGCAGAGTCGTAATTAATCGCCTAAATCAGGATGATGCCCTTGTTAATGCAGTTAAAGGCAGTTATTGTCCAAAGGCTGATATTGAGGGTGAATTAAGCCGAATGAGAGCGGATGCTTTTTTGGCGGTCGTATTTGCAGAGTGCGGCAGTTTGATCCCTAATGTGTCGTTGCCTGAATGCACCCTGGGCAGAAAGAAATACTGTTCTGCTGAGCTGCATGTATAATTTAGCCAGGCCTGTGATAGCCTTTTCACGCAGCACAACAGACACATGGGCAGGTGTACCGCTGACACTGTCCTATTGATGCACGTGTGAGAGTAGAGTGGGGGGATGTGGGAGAGGGGGGTGGAATAAGGGTCGGGCCGGGTGGAGTGGGGGTTAGAGTGGGGGGGGGGGGGGGCAGTTGAGTGGGGGTGATCCTCTTTTCTACTGGACCAATTTAACTGCACAAATGCATCCACCTTTTTCTCTGTGACTTACTGAAAGCTGCTAGAACGAAATAGCTTTCCGTCATACACAACATTCTGAAAAGCAGCTGGTAGCTAAATGAACTGTCTCTATTTTTCACTTCAAAGGAATATATCATACAGCACATCAAGCTGCAGTCAACACATGCCATTTTGACAACGTATTTCTTGGAGCAATATTGTGATCTCATCTGTGCCAAAATTGAGACAATGATAAGACATGTAGACACATATTCCAGAAATAAACTGTGAAGAGATTTTCAGCAGTGATGAACACAATTGTGTTAACAATGAAACAAGCAGCAGTAGTTTTAGTACCGAGAGTTTGGTTCTAATTACTCTACTGAGGCCCTTAAAGTGGCTTCCCCGGATCCAGGAAATATTTCTCTACAGAGATTTCCCTGCAGAGGAGTTTTTCTAGCAAAATAAAATATAATATTGGTTTATTTTCAAAAATGAGGGTAGAAAGTCAAGCGATTTAAGCAGCAAAATAATTGAAAATTATGCTCTAAAATAATTATACAAATAATTACTTTGTACTATAAAATTCTATAATAGTGCCACAAAAATCAAGTTCTTCCATATGAATGTAACAACTGATTCACAATGGAGGAAGATAAAATCGAAATGGAACCCCAGACGTAAGCCTGGTGCTGTGTTCATTTAAAACAGATGTTATAAAGACCTCTTTATACAGACGTTATAAACTGGTGAGCACAACATTCCACTGAAGACACCATGTAAGTATTAATCCTTTAAACCTGAGGTAATGTTCTGCAAATGTGTTTTTTGCAATACAGCATAAATCCACTCACTCACACCTTCCCACACCTGCACTGTAATGTGTTTTCAGTTAGCGGGGAATTCCAGCAAATCATCTAAATGCTATTCAGACAGGCCTGCACTGTGCGCCTCCTCATGCTTGTATTTCACACTTCCATTTCCAAGGAGACAAGGATTTAGCTGTAATTGAAAAGCGATGCTCCTCACAAACGGCAAAAAAAGACAGACTTCGCCGTGACAGTTAACATACCCTGAACTCTCCGAATCTTCTCTCCTCCGAACACTCAAGAGGAGGAGAGCAGGGAAACACATCCGCCGATTTGTATCGCGCAGTATCAGATCCCTATCAGCCACGAGTCGGAGGAGAGCGCCGCTGACGTGCCCGTTCCTCTCCCGCAGTGAGCTATCGCACGCTGCCGCTGAGAGGGTCGGCAAAGGCTGCTGAACATTAAGAAGCTCATCCCTCCGTCTGACACGCCCGCGCACGCGTGCTTCTCGGATCGGAGGAGTCAGCGCTTTGATGAACTCCGCGCGTCTGTCACCGCCGTTCCGCGGTTTAACCCCTCTCCTAATTACCCCGGATTCAAACGGCTTTATAAGGAATTAACCAATCAGCAGCTAATTCCCGAAAAAACAAACCTGCTCTCAGCTGATACCCTTCACTGACATGCGGTCGAATGAGATTGATCTGTGACTCGGGTCTACAGGCTTGTGATGAAATTGGCAGTCTGGCGCCAAAGGCATCCGGTAAATGAATAAGTGCAATGTAATGTACTGTAATGTATTGTAATGCAATTTAGAGTAATGTAATGGCAGGGATGGCGACTTTTACAACCTATGCTGTTTTACTCTGTGTGCAATAGCGGGAGTCTTCTGCCTGTGCTGGCTTTTCCTTTCACCATTGGCAGGAGTGTCAAATGTTAAAACCATTCAAGTGAATTAGATGATTACATTACTAGTTCAGAACTACAGTGCGCTCAGACTTAAAAAATGTCATCTGATCCTAAAAAAATGGATGTGCAACGATGGCAAAATAAAAAGAATTTCCAGGTTTAAAACTACATAAGGAACCAGAACATGAATCCCCAATGTTTTGGTAAAAACCTGTTAGAAAAATGTAACAAAAAGCAGAAATTAACTCCTTCAGGGGAAATATGCTCTGGAAAAAGAGGTGGTCAAAGCTGAGCTGTGCAATTGAACACAAGTACTGTGTAAATGGGCCTTCAGTTGTACCACATGGTCACCCTATCAAACTATGGCTGATAATAATTTACATTTTTTCACCCTAAACAGCTCTTTATCTCTGTAACCGATCTTGTGATTTAGGCGTATGGTGAACTTTGAACACCCACTGGTGCTGTCTGATTTAAAAAAATGTATATGCAAATAGAAGTACGCTGCATATCTTTCAATCACATCTCTGAGAATGTTCAGGCAGTGAATGATTGCAGACAGGCCCATTATGTGTCAGCAGCCATTACGGCTCTGGCATTCAGTGCAGTTTCCAGACCCAGCACTTTAATCTCAGCAGCCATTATAGCTGTGGCATTTAGTGCAGTCTCCAGACCCAGCGCTTTTATCTCAGTAGCCATTACGGCTCTGGAGTTCTGTTCAGTCTCCAGATCTGGCTGTCTTCAGGGGTGTGTGATTGTAGAGCCACCCCTTTCTTAATTTTGCTTTTCCGTGTCAGTGCTTTGATACAGTGGCTTTCCGGCAGTGCATCAATACACCAGCGTCACACGTCGACAGGTCAATCTCCCATTTAACCAAGTCAAGAGGGGTCATATTGAAAAAGGAGCATAATAGTGATGTTAGAAAAACAGGAAAATCATTTTGATTCTTCACATTCTTATGTTCTGTGTTATACAGCTCACTCATTTTTTACTGTTAAGTTAATTTAGTGAATAACTGTTATATAGGCTCTTTCACATTCAGTAAGGTTTTTTTTGTGAACCAATTGTCATTACTCATGGCAGATAATACAAAGATGGCTACTTTTTGCCGTTTACTTTCTTGCTTTTTAATTAAAATTTCTTACATCAATGCCTATGAATGAACAGCAGGTGTGCAGATCAGCAGCCTAATCCGCTTATCATAAATTTCAGCTCAGTTAATTTCTATTGAAAACTTTAAAAGTATATCCCAGGAAGAGGCGTAGGCCGTCTATCTGACAGTCGACAGTGAAGCCACGATAACACAACATCTGGAGCTGAAACAGCGTC
Organism: Ilyophis sp. 1 JC-2022; assembly: GCA_022702515.1. Classification (NCBI taxonomy): domain Eukaryota; kingdom Metazoa; phylum Chordata; class Actinopteri; order Anguilliformes; family Synaphobranchidae; genus Ilyophis; species Ilyophis sp. 1 JC-2022. Next base: position 19,234,125 of record CM040398.1, on the reverse strand, counting down.
ATCTGACAGCACGGTGTTCCTCCCCTGTGTGCAAAAGCATTTTAAAAGCTTTCACAGCGTATATAAATATCCACCACTGCAGACGGCAGGTATGCAGAGTTTGGTTTCAGGAATCTCCCCCTCAGGGACCTTTCTGCCCTTTTGGGACACTGCCCTGAGGATCGGTGGCTCTCCCCGGGGGAGTGATGGCAATCCAGGCCCTGTTCGGAGGGAAGAAAAGCACTTAAACCCCGACACACCGCGCTGAACGGTGTTTTTCCCACACAGGGATCGAATTACAGGGAGCACTTTAATTATTAAAGTTGTTTATAATCAACACAACTGCTAAAAATAAGCAGGAAATGAGGCAGGAGGGCAAACTACTGAAGCAGGCAGTGGGGTTTTAATCCTGTTTGGGGTTGTCTCCCCCAGCCCTTCTCATTGCTCTATTTTGACTTCATTTCTGGTTTCGGGGGATTAATTGATTGAGTTCAGTCACAGACAACATAGAAGGGAGAAAAGAGCTGATACCAGATCATTTCTTAAGTAAACAGATCGTGTGGGCACAGGAACTGATCCCAGGTTAGTACTGGAGTACAGCAAATTGTGTGGGGAAACAGCCTGAAGGACAGGCAGAAGCTGATCCCAGATCAGTGCGAAAGTCTGTTAGTGACGGATCGCTCAACAGGACTGATCCATCCTCTGCAGCCGGGCCAGAGAGCGGTACTGTGGAGCTGAGGTATGAATGGAGGGGGAGGGAGGAGTGGAAGGGGGGGGGGGGGTTGGGTGGGCCAGTGAAATATTTATGTCTGATAATCATCTATTTCTGTGCCATCAACATCTGAGGCTCCCAGGAGAGCACAAACTCCCTTTAATAAGTAAAGGTCAAAGGTCAAAAGACCAACGGCTGTGACGGAACAATCAGACCTCCAAGAGTGGGAGTTAGGCATAAGAAAAAGTCATAGAAAATGTGAGTAAGTGCTGTACTACTAATCATTTGCTTAAGGATTAAAGCTCCTGTTCCAGAAAAGCGAAAAAACAAACATGGTGTTTGTAAATTGTAAGTTTGTAAACAAAAAAACGACATCTATTCCCGGCATTGAAAACAAAGATTTTTAATATATGAAAGCAGTGTAACAATCATCTTCAAGCGAAACAGTGACTTGCCTTTGCTGGCAGGCTAACTGAAAAATAACATTTTTATTTTGTCGCAGTTTAAAATTTCAACAAAACTTTGAAGAAGATTAACAATTTTTTTAATGCTCATTATAAGTGTTTAGAATTTGAAACCCAATTATTTCCCCTACTAGACAAAAATGTATTTTTAAACTTGCTACGGTTGCTCAAATAATTATCCCATTTTATATATGTATACAGGTTTGCATTTGGTTTCACCAGCTAACTCTACTAATGAAATGCATTGTACCAATTATCTTGCTTCAGTACCTAACAGTGCTTTTATACTGCAAGCACAATAACCAAGTACATTGCAGGTATCCAGAATAAGAATAAGAATAGTTGCAATAACGTGGCCGCTCATTGTTTTCAAGATTTTAGAACTTTTCAGTACATCCTAACCAAGGTCACAGTCTGTTATTAACCTTTAAAATGTGGTCTACACTTGAACTGTGCTGACACAGTCCTCTTTTAGTTGGCACAAAGTGACAGAGGTCCATGCAAGAATGACAGAAAATGACACTCATACTCCAATGTGTGTTTAAACAGTCAAAAATAACTCAAATAACTGTATGTTGTGTAAGTTATAAAATGTTGGTGCATAGCTCTGGTAGAAAGTTTAAAATCAGTTTAATAAAACATTGTTTAATAAAATCTCTTGAAATAAACCACATATATAGTGGAGAGCACATATATAGTCCTCCTGCAGGCTGGTTAAGTTCCCACTTTGTTAGGACATGGTTCAGGTCCTCACTTGGCTAAAAACATTAAAAGTGAAATCTTAGTAAATAGTATGAAACATGAACTTGAAACAAATTTTTCTATTTCTGCTTTTAGCATTTTTTGTTTGTTTTAAAAAAGAATGTCTGGAAACTAGTGTCCACTTGGCAGGCATAGAGTGATAGCCCCCTCTTTGTAGCATAGATGTGTTTGTGTATGTGTGTGAGAGAGAGAAAGAGAGAAAAAAGAGAGAGAGAGACAATAACTGCATCCCTCAGACTAAATCACACTGAGACTATTATCACATCCCTCTGATTCTCAAACATTGAAAATTAGAATGCTTCAGATTTCACACCTCAACATATTTCCTCTTTTTATCCTTCTCTGACTCCCACCACAAGTCCAAGTACACATGAGTACACAGGTCTTATTGTTTGTGCATTTCCAAGAATAGATATTGTTAGCCTTTTGTAGAGAAAAATGTTTTACTGGATTTAGTACCTGTACACACAGATACTTTTAAAAGAAGAATGGCAATTGATTGTAATGACTAATAATTTGTAATAAATTATTCAGACACGGACATTATGCAGATATTTCTGAATAATATCCACAATAACTAGTTATGTATCATGTAATGCGCAAGTGATGCTACTAACAATTGCATATATTAAATGAAAATATAAAAACAGGAAGTCACAATACCATAAAGCCAGACCTGGGAAAAGAAAAGGCCCATAAGTCACTGACTCACAGGACATGCTGGAGTTGACATGATGAGATCCAAGCAGACAAAAAAGAGAATAAGGTGTCAAAGTCGTCACTCACATTTATGCTGATAAGGTCAAAGGGCATGCAGTGTGCGTCCTGACCAGGTAGGATTGTCCCCCCGTCATGCCCGTCATGCCCATCAGGACGAAGGTCGAGCTGTTCTCCTCCAGCTGGAAAATGAGCTGCTCTACTCTTCTGATTTAAGAAGAGCAGAAAGCTCAGCTGCGAAAACCCACGTTTAAATGCACAGGGCCCCAAGAAGTTTAGCATTATTGGTTCATAGCAGTACCTAATGCAAACATTATATTATATTATTATATATGTCATTATATTTTCAGAATCTAGCCTGCTGTGAATCTGTGAAGCCTCTGGATTCTGCCTTTCTCAGAAATGTGGCAGAAAACCCGTATATAAGCTGCGAGTGTGTGTCTGCGTGTGTGTGTGAGGGAGAATGCGAGAGAGAGAGTTATTGTGCATGTGTGTGTGTGTGTGTTCGTGTGTGTATGCATGTGCCCTTCTTTCCCTGTATATGTGTGTGGTGTGTGCCTGTCTAAATCTGCTGCTACTTGGCAGGACTTTTCGTGGAATGTAGCGTGATGTGAAACACGCTTTTAGCATAAACCTGAATGCCACTGACCGTTCATTAATACCAGCGCCTCTCAAGATGGCGTCTCTCTGTTGAAATCTTTAGTCATAAAGTTTTTTGCTTTTGAAAAACTTTTCAAGGAGACGGCAGAGGCAGCTCTTGTGAAAGTGCTCCAGTATTTGGTGTTCTGCCGCTTTCGGGCTAGCGGAGACCCTGGTGGCTCAATGTCGCCTCCAAGGTCACAGACAGAGCTGTTTTTATAATTACCTCTGAGCGTAATTAGTTTTGTGGTCCCAAGGTCTTCTGCATTCCCCACTACACCTTTACTCTGTCATTTCACAAGAAAAAAATAAGATCCCTGACGCCAAAACTGCAGATTTATAATACGGAAAACACTAGACCAGAGACAAACAGAGGCATTATCATGAAACAATGATGATGCAAAGGAGGTGGGCCAGTGTCAGCAACAGGGGAAAATGATTATCCTTCTGCAGTTAATGATTGTCAGAGATTATGTCAACAGTTCTTAAAAGATGAAGATTACAGAGCTAGGAGAGAGTGTCATTAAAACTCTTCCCCAATACATACAGTTATCGTCTATCTTGCTGTCTGTAATGCTTCAGCACTCAACTTGATAATGGAGCCTCAGGTTTGCTTATGAACCAGACCGCTACTGTTAAACTTTGAGCAACGGTGCAAAACTGTATGACTGCATCTACCCTGGGTCGAGTGACATGAATGGATCATATATCATGTTAACGTGTTTAGTTATTTATGTGTATTTATTTATTTTTGTTTTGTTGACTGAATCCGGTACATTGTGACAGGTGGTGATTAGCCAAACAATTTCTTTCCGAATCAGTTTAGAAGCTGGCACTGTTGATTTCAGATCATCTGGTGGTTGTTCTGCAACCTGAGATGGAATTATTGTTTGAAACATCACTGGTTTTTTGGATCAATTGAGAGCAAAATTAACATAATTTTAGGGCTGAAGCCAAGTCTACTGTCATCCAGAGCTTTTTAGAAAAATTATATTAGCACTGTGGTGAAATATTTATGGGTAAGTGCTTTAATTGAGCTTGACTTTGACGGAGGGCTTTTCAGTCATGATACAGGTCTAAGAACACAATGCGCCATGATAAAGATAATGTAGGGGTAACAGTGATTTTGGTATGAGCTGGGTAACTGTGGGTTTGGGAATAGCTGGGTAACTGTGGGTTTGAGAATAGCTGGGTAACTGTGGCTTTGGTAAGAGCTGGGTAACTGTGAGTTTGGTAAGAGCTGGGTAAGTGTGAGTTTGGTAAGAGCTTGGTATGTGTGGGTTTGGTAAGAGCTGGGTAAGTGTGGGTTTGGTAAGAGCTGGGTAAGTGTGAGTTTGGTAAGAGCTGGGTAAGTGTGGGTTTGGTAAGAGCTGGGTAAGTGTGGGTTTGGTAAGAGCTGGGTAAGTGTGGATTTGGTGAAAGCTTGGTAAGTGTGGGTTTGCTGAAATCTTGGTAACTGGTGAGCACAATACTAGTGTGCCCTTGGGAAAGGAGCCTCATTGTCACTAGTCAAAAAACAGCAATTAAAGCTACACAGTGTGTTGGATGTAAAACAAATTGATACCATTTTATAGCCCCGGATAAGGGCGGCTACTAAGCAAATAAATGACACCTTCATTGTTTTAATTGCCATTACATCATTCAGTCAGTGTAAGGTTTTTTTTTTTCCTGAAATCCAAGAGAAACATGAGATCAATGAAGCATCTGAGCAGTATCCCAAGGTCACATCAGCATTTTCTGTGCAACTTTCTTTAATGAACTACAGTGTTTAGGGTAGGAACAGGCCGGAGGTTTTAACTGAGAAAGGGATGTTGAGTGAAACTTCAGAGATTCCCAAAGCTTGCTGGAAAACAGAGAACAAGGACAATACAAGAGCAGACAGCTGGTGTCCTGCACAGTCAAAAAGTGCGTAGAGTAGATCGGCACACAGCACAAATGTTCCAGGGGCTTGTGTCCTTTGATTGTCTTCAACAGATTTGTAAAGAATTCCCACGCCTATTGACAAAAACTGCAACACAACACATGGACTGACTTACTGTTGAGATGGAAAAAAAAAAAACTTGAGGCATGTCCGTACCTTAATTCCAAATGACCAGGGTTTAAACTCATTCTCTCCTTCCTTCTTGAGATGGGCCCACACAATGTTCTCATAACACCACCTTGAGGTCATACCTGTTTGGTTTACAAGGTGTGTGTGTGTCGTGTGTGTTAGTAGGACTGAAATGTAGAAAGTTCTGCAGTCTGTTATGCGACGTTGTTAAATAAATGAGTACTGCTGGCATGGGTTGGTGTTTAGGTCCAGTTCTCCAATGAAATAGCTGAGTGAAAAAAAGGTTGTGTCCCTGGAAACAGGAGTAGACTGGGTAAGTGATGGTTAAGTGAGTCGGATCAGTGAGCAGAAACTGAACTTTATTAGCAGCTTGTTAGAAACCGCAGGTCATATGGCCCTGAGGGGGTATCAAGAGGTTTTTGGATCTCATTGAAAAGTGTTACACAGTGATGTGAGGAAGGGAGATTACAGCTCGTATTCATCCACACCTCTCTCCTGTCCTACACATTTGTCACATTACTGCACATTTATAAGTCTTCTAGGGCAAAGTTACAACTGTGACAGAATCAGGCCCTTTGCAGGATTAGGCTGGTGTCACATCGCAGTTTGGAGGGACCAATAGCATCCCATTCTCAGAGGATTGACAGTATGCCCCTCCCCCTAAGATGAAGATTTTAAATTTGCTGTATAATGGCATGCTGTATTTATCATGCTAATACTCCTTCCCCTCACGCAGGATTATTCTCATAATACCATATTTAATTACACAGGGAAGGGAAAATCAAAGGCTGAACTCCCCCTACACACACACACACACACACACACACGCATACACTCCCCAACGTGGAGGCGCTACAGACTATAATTTATTTTTAAAATAACAGCCCGTGAGGTTCAAGAGGAGAGGGGAGCTGGAGGTGTAATCCCGGATTAGGAATCAGGTAATCTGCAGTCCAAAATATCCCACCACATATTCTCATATCCACTTTCTCACGGGTCAGTAAGGTCACAGACATTCGATTTGGAGCGGCGAAACGTGCGACGGTCTCCGTTCCAATCGCCCGTACTCCGCCCCCTCTAGCAAAACGGGCGGGGCTTCACCGGCGCAGCCCTGCGAAACGGCACAGCGCCCACTGGAACAGACAGACCTGCACTTTCAGCAGCGCCACGCACGAGACGCAGCTGAAATAATTGAAACAAAATCACCATCTGTGATTCATTAAAAATGGATCAAAGGCCATTATCCGTTTAGCTGTCCACTTTGCCAGCTCCTTTATGCTCAAACTCGCACCGTCTAGACGGATGATTCGACAATGGAAGTTTGGAACAGGTAATGTCATAATATGGCGCGCTTAATGCGGATCGGCGTACCCTGGTGTACCTCATTAAAAGGGCCAGGAGAGTGCTGTGGTCCCGGGGATGCTGCCTTTTCGCATATTAACACTAAGTGGGTTGGAGCACAGCCATGCCCAGCAGAAATCACATACAGCACCATTATCTGGGCCAGAAGCACGAGCACAGCGCCCCCCCCACAGGATGTGCCCCTTCTTTTATTTACACTTTAAAGGGAGCCAATTCTCTCTAATGGCCTAATAAAGTTCTGTTGGGCTTTACTGACACAACGTGATTATAAAGATTACGGCCGCAGCAATATTCTTGCAGCCCCTTTGTCTGAAAGGACATTCCAAGACTGCCATGCCAAGCAAAATGATGCCCGGGATTTAGATGTCCGCTATTACCAGAGCAGCCGCGAGAACGTGTTGTACAGAGCATGGAAAGGCACTAGTTAAGATTTGTGTTTTACCAACAGATGTTTTAATGAAGCATAATGAAAAAACTGTGAACCTATAAATAAAAGTAGCAGAAAAAACAAAACCAGACATGAAGGGAATGTGAACTTTGTACCTACTACCTACACTCAAAGATGTGCAATTTATTCATTAATTCAATAAAACCTTAAAACAGTATACATTGTATGAATTATGCACAGAAACTTGCTGGAGTTAAAATTTGAATAGATTAGATTTTTTTTTCCTATATTTGAAAGTGGTGATTAGATAATCAGGGCTCTGATGACACCACACAGCTGTGATAATAAACAGCAGTAAATGTATGCATTTTTGTCTTCTCATTTCTGAAAATATTCCAGTCTGGTTTCACAAATGTGTGTTGGAGAAAGCAAATCCACAGTTCCATCTTTTTGTTGTCTTTGGCTGTGTCCAAATCAGCACCCTTCCCATACTATTAAGTAGGCTTGTTGAGTAAACAAGACGAGAAAGTCATTAAGTAGGCAACATTTTCTCTAAATGTAGCCTACTTAAAACCCCCATACTTTTCAAGAAGTACGCAAACATTTTGGTCACATTAATATGCAGCTTAGTTTTAAAAAATGAGGCACAGTTTCGCTGACGTTTGTTTTCAATAACAACAAAAATAAACACGTGACATGGCGGACAAGGGTGGGACATCTTACTACACTTCCACAGTACAGTTGGAAAATAGTTAGGAGGATATTTTTTTTGCATACTGCACATCGCACACTAAACAGTGCACATTAAACAGTACACATCAGCTAGTACACTGTACACAGGAAACAGGAGGCAGTAGATAGGGCTCTGATTCGGACACAGTTTTAGCCTTTTTCCACGGAATCAGAAATTGTCTGTTCAGACCTGGCTACTATGCTATTTTCTGTGTACTGCATCCCATAATATTTCAGGTCTTAAGTACCCAGTGTGTCCCTGCTGTAATGTCACTGGCCAATCAGCTGGTTTCATATGAGCACAGTTTTTATAACGGGTGTCTCATGGGGATAAAATGGAGGGCAGTCTGTTTTATTACTGACAGACTCTCAAGTTCATACATACAGTTATCGTCTATCTTGCTGTCTGTAATGCTTTAGCACTCAACTTGATAATGGAGCCTCAGGTTTGCTTATGAACCAGACCGCTGCTGTTAGAGAGTGTGTGTGTGTGTGTGTGTGTGTGTGTGTGTGTGTGTGTGTGTGTGTGTGTGTGTGCTTTTTATTTCAATCACAATAATCTGGCATCACATCGAGAGAACAAGATTGAAATGGGAAGAGAGAATGAAAACGGAAAACTGGGAGTATAAACAAAAAAAGATCAAGATGGAGTGACCCAGAGAGGGAAAGAAAAAAGGGAAAGAGAGAGGGAAAGAGGCAGAAATAGAGAGAGTGATAGTAAAAAATAATTGTTGTTTTTTTCTCCTCCAGTCCTCAGTTGAGTCCCATTGACTCCTCTCTCCTCATATCACACGTTCTCTCAGTAAACACATTTCTACACAATTAAGTGGACTTTAATTGTCTCTTTCTTTCTCTCTCCTGAGCATAAACCCGTTCATTATAGGCCTCCTTTACCCACGATTTCTTAATCACATTCACAATCTAGTTTGGGAACTGGAGGGCTCTCCAGAAAGCTGCTGTCATGCTGTTGTGGCACGAGCGATAGAACAAGAAAAATCTATTGCTATGATTAATCAATAACAAACATACAGCAGATATATACCACGGGGAACACAGTGGGGGAACTTGGGCTTGGAAATCTGAGATGAAACCATGCCGCCACAAAACCAAGCCAGTTTCCTTTTAGTGCTGTCTTTCTCTGGTGTGCTCTGACACCTGCCTTTACTTCAACGATGGACATGTGTGTGTTATATACAGAGCACAGTAAAGCTGCCTGAGGTCACATCTGCAACTTTCGCACGCATCAGCTCTGAGGTGCTGCAGATTTCACCTAAACGATGTATAAACAATGTGTAATAGAAAATATACCTTCGATTATGAATCCTTCAGAACCAAAAATCGAACTAATAACTTGAAAAATAACTCAATATGAACAAATAAAATTAACCCTATGCAATCAAGTTTTTTTTTTATTTTTTATACCAACTGAACCAAAAGCAGTCATCTCTTAATGATATGGGGGACAAACAGAAAATATATAGTGAAGTCTCATATACAGTATATATACATAATTTCTATATGTGCCATACAGTGCCCTCCACAATTATTGGAACCCCTGGTAAAGATGAATAAAAAGACATAAAAAATTGGTGAATTAGCTTAATCTCACACTGAAAAAATTTGAAAAATCCAACCTTTATTTGAAGTAAATTTATTCTGAGAAAAAATTCATCCTCACAAAACCATGTGTGCCATGTGTGCATTTAACACTTTGTACAACCTCCCTTTGCCAATAAAACAGCACTGAGTAAAATCTAATAAGGTTGGAGAATACAGAACAAGAAATCTGAGACCATTCCTTTTTACAGAATCTCTCCAGATCATCCAGAGTTCTAGGTCCTCTCCTCCTTAGCTCAGCCCATAGGTTTCCAATGGGGTTTAGGTCAGGGGACTGAGATGGCCATGGCAGAAGATTGATTTTGTGTTCAGTTAACCATTTTTGTGTTGATTTTGACGTATGTTTTGGATCATTGTCCTACTGGAAGATCCAACGACGACCCAGTTTTAGTTTCCTGGCAGAGGCAGCCAGATTCAGATTTAAAATGTCCTGGTATTTCATGGAGTTCATGATGCCATGTACCCTAACAAGGTTCCCAGGGCCTTTGGAGGAAAAACAGCCCCACAACATCACGGAACCTCCACCATACGTAACAGTGAGGATCAGGTTATTTTCGGTATAGCCATCTTTATTGTTACGCCAAACCCACCTTGAGTGTTGGTTGCCGAAAAGCTCAGTTTTCGTTTTATCTGACCATAGAACACAGTTCCAGTCAAAGTTTCAGTAGCGTTTAGCAAACTCCAGGAGCTTACGTTTGTGATTAAATGACAGTAAAGGCTTTTTTCTGGTAAGCCTTCCAAATAATTTGTTGGCATAGAGGTGACATCTAATGGTAGTTTGGGAGACTTGATGACCCCAAGATGCTACTTTCCTCTGTAACAGTGATCCTTGGGGATTTGTTTTGCCTCTCTTACCATTCTCTTCACTGTGTGTGGGGGGAAAATTAAACTTGGGTCCTCTTCCAAGTTTGTAACATTTCCAGTCGCTTTGAACTTTTTAAGTATTGCCCTAACGGTAGATATGGGCATTTTCAGGTGAGTAGCTATTTTTTTTATAGCCATTTCGTGACTTATGAAGCCCAACACACTTTTCCCTCATTTGATTTGTGTGTTTTTTTTAAATAAATATTGTTTGATGAGGGATTTTTTTTTTCTCTGAATAAATTTACTTAAATTAAATATTGGATTTTTCTAATTCTTTCAGTGTGATATTAAGCTAATTCACCAAAATGTTAATTTTTTGTAGCCCTTTTTACTCATCTTTACCAGGGGTGCCAATAATTGTGGAGGGCACTGTATATGCCATCTTGATTTGTGTGTATGTACATGCGTGTGCTTTGCCATGTATGCATCTGAGTATTAATATATATGTGTACATATCATGCACTTTGTATGTATTTCTGTTTGCTTTTGATTGACAAGGATTTTCTAACTTCCAAATATTAAGAGCTACTCACTTTGCAGGTAAAGGGGAATGATTCACAGCCGTTATACTGCATCACATAAAGTAGGCCATTACAGAAGCTTAAAACTGAAAAATTGTAAACGGAATGTCCTAAGGTCTAAACCTAAGGTCTACAGCATCTATGTCAAAAGGTTCACCAGCTCCATGTTCACATGAATCCCCACCAAATTCTTCACAACAGGGTTCTACTATGGATTTCCCAGAATGCTGTGTGTTTCTTAGTCGCCCAGTAGAGCATCTAAAATGGCGTGTTCTCACCTTAATGAGAATACTTCACAAGGCAGGATAATGAGGGCCAACTGATAATGAAAGCCAGGGTGGGCGATAACGCACTGTGACAGGGTAACAGGGCCCAGCTGCGGACACAGAGGAGAAACAGCTTTCCCTTTGTGGCAGAGAGGCAGCTGTTTTACCTCCAGGCTGAGAGGAGACAGCGCGTTTCCCTGTCTCAGACGCGCTCGGGACCTCCAAAGCTCACACACATAATGGGCACTAATGGGGCAGCTGAAGCCGTTCTCCGTCCTGAGAAGAAAGATTTCACTTTTTCATTTCTTACGCTTTTTTCGTTTTTTGTTTCCTTCAACGAACGAATATGACTGTGTTCATTCATTCGTCCCCGAGGGCAGCTGCACAAACACATAAACACATCGACACTTCCCCGACTCCCTGAAACTCCTCTTCAGCACATGGTGTTGGAACTTGCTTCAGAAGCAAGTTCATTTGCAGCACTTCATCTGTTCGAGTGATTTTAAGAGTTTACTACAAACCGTAAAAAACTGAGCCCAGGCAGATAAGGTGCCGGAAGTCGCTTTCTATGGTTGTTGGGAATCACGAAGCCTCTTTCTATGGTTGTTGTTTTGTATTGCGCTGTGGTGCGCAGTGCTTAATTGTGTAATTGTAACGAAAAAATAGAGATGTTTTATTTCTCAATGGGACACACCTGGATAAATGAAAGATGAATTAAAAGCATCTGTCTGCATTCTGATGTAGTATCGTAAGAGCACGCCTTGGTCAAATGGTTCACAAGTGCGATAGCTGTTCATGCCTGTTTAAGACCAGTGCTGTTAGCCAACATATTGAAATGAAGGAGCAGAGGCTCATCACACAGTACTGAATAAGCTGCGCTTAACACGCATTGGAAGTGTGTCAGTTAATGTGTAATTTAACCCGCTCCAAACAAGTGAATGTGCAGCATTAATGAGGGCAACTAACCATTATAGATTCAACTATAAACCTTTGCAAATGGCGGAATATATTAACAGTGCTGCACTAATACTTTGACAGGGTGTTCATTGTCTGTTCATTTGAAATCTTCTTGTGATAAATAAACCCTTTGCACTACGTCCAGTTGTGTTAACACAGAGCATTACTGTGATGAGCATGACGCTCATCATCTAAGACGAGGGTTATTTTTACACTAGCGTTGAGTGCTATAAGCCAGGGAAGCCACGGTTCTCTGGAGAATTCAGGACTATTAATTATGCAGCAAACGCTGCTCTTTAGTGGGGGAGATCCATGCATCCCAGTGTGGTGCGTGCAGCCTGGCTCTCTCTGCAGCCCAGGAGAGGTAAAGGGTGGGTAATGGTTTGTGTCAGAACCCTTGTCTCGGCCCATTAAGGGCGTACAGAGGCATAACCTGACGCAGTGTCAGTTTAACACCACCCACACAGCCACGCGCCGCGCGGTCTCCGGGCGGGGCAACTGGGGGGGATCAGGGCAGCGTCCGTGTCATCTCCCGCAACACATGCCGGCGACACGCTACGCTCCTGTGGAGTGCACTTCTCTCTCGATCTCCCCCCTCATCTCTCTTTCTCTCCACCCCCCTCTCTCTCTCTCTATCCGTCTCACTCTCTCTCTTTCCTCCTTTCTGTTGGCCACATAAAGTTGATCTCTCTGGCACCTTTCGCCTCTTAGTGGCTCTTCACAGTTTTTGAACCATTGTAAAGGGTTTCTGATTATTTGATTTCTGCTTTTCTTTTTTGGGTTCTCCTACCTACGGTATACACACACACACACATACACACGTACAGACTGAACTTCGTTGAGTAATTTAATTCACAGTTGTGCCTGCGGGTTAAGTGCTTTCGTGCAGAAGGTTCCAATTTGACCACCGCACACAAAAAAAAATGTATATTTTGCAAAGGAAGAACATTCAACTTGTCACAGAAAACCATATCTGTATGTATTTTTATAGATATGCAATTATCATTTTTAAGATTGCTGGGAACCATTTCCCTAATGAGAGGGGGTTAATAAAATAAAGCGCACCAGAAGCATAAGTACTTGTGAAAATAGCACGAGCGATAATGAAGGGAGAATGATTTTCAGCCTGTTTTCTCCTCTCTTTCTTCGGCAGAAGGAAGAACATTCTTTACCCTGTCAGCAGTTGCTCAGACTGCCAGGATTAGCTCCCCGCCTGCATTTCTGCTACTGTCCCAATGTGACAGTGTGTGTGTGTGTGTGTGAGTGTGTGTGTGTGTCTGTGTGTCTGTGTGTGTGCGTGCATGCATGCATGTGTGTGTGTGTGTGTGTGTGTGTGTGTGTGTGTGTGTCTGGTGTGTGTGTGTGCATACAATGCAGGTGGGAGGGGGCTATGGCTGGTTAGTGGCTTGGAAGGTGTGTGTGCGCATGCATGTATGTGTATGTAATGTGTATATGAGAAAGTGTGTGTGTGTGTGTGTGCGTGTGTGCGTGTGTGCGTGTGTGCGTGTGTGCGTGTGTGCGTGTGTGCGTGTGTGTGTGTGTGTGTGTGTGTGTTTGTTTGGTGGGGGAAGGGGTTGTAAGGTGTGGGTGGGAGGTAATTACTCCCAGAGTCCCTTAGGAATAATTACCCCCAGATACTTTCCCAAGCCCTTATTTCCCTGGAAAGACAGGAGAGAGAGAGAGAAAGAGAGAGCGAGAAAGAGAGAGCGAGAGAGAAAGAGAGAGAGGCTCACGAGCTCTAACCGTTGTCTAATTATAAAACCAAAGTAAATAACTGTACTACAGCCTAACTCTGCACCTTGATAAAGAACGGGGTTTGCACACACTTCCCCATTTAAACCGACACAATTACAATGTAGAGCACACAGAAGAAACACATGCAGTTACAGTTTAAGCTTTATTTATTCATTGTGACTTCATTGTCTGACTGAAAGTCAGGTGATTAAGCGTAGTCTTAAGGTCAAGGCTGGTGCTGCACGTAATTAAATCCCACAGGACATCTTTGGTTATATGTGAAAACTAAAAACGTCTCAGGAAATCGGGACCTGTTTTACAACCTGCTTTAGCAAGGGTCTAATAGGCTCCTTAGCAGAATAATGTATTTTAATTATGCCTGAAGGTGGTACCACTCTCTCCGGTTTGTTCTGATTCATACTCTTTATTCTGACAAAGACAATAAAGGAGCCTAATTATGGCAATTTTTCCATTCTTAAAACATTGTATGAGGAGAGCGATTAAATCTGACTCATATTATCATTACACCCTGTTCTTGTGAAGACTCATACCCTCCACTTATGACAGGGGAATTAAATCTGACTCATATTATCATTACACCCTGTTCTTGTGAAGACTCATACCCTCCATTTATGACAGGGGAATTAAATCTGACTCATATTATCATTACACCCTGTTCTTGTGAAGACTCATACCCTCCATTTATGACAGGTGAATTAAATCTGACTCATATTATCATTACACCCTGTTATTGTGAAGACTCATACCTTCCATTTATGACAGGTGAATTAAATCTGACTCATATTATCATTACACCCTGTTCTTGTGAAGACTCATACCCTCCATTTATGACAGGTGAATTAAATCTGACTCATATTATCATTACACCCTGTTCTTGTGAAGACTCATACCCTCCATTTATGACAGGTGAATTAAATCTGACTCATATTATCATTACACCCTGTTCTTGTGAAGACTCATACCTTCCATTTATGACAGGTGAATTAAATCTGACTCATATTATCATTATACCCTGTTCTTGTGAAGACTCATACCATCCATTTATGACAGGTGAATTCAATCTGACTCTTATTATCATTACATCCTGTTCTTGTGTAGACTCATACCCTCCATTTATGACAGGGCAATTAAATCTGACTCATATTATCATTACACCCTGTTCTTGTGCAGACTCATACCCTCCATTTATGACAGGGCAATTAAATCTGACTCATATTATCATTACACCCTGTTCTTGTGTAGACTCATACCCTCAATTTATGACAGGTGAATTAAATCTGACTCTTATTATCATTACACCCTGTTCTTGTGTAGACTCATACCCTCCATTTCTGACAGGTGAATTAAATCTGACTCATATTATCATTACACCCTGTTCTTGTGAAGACTCATACCCTCCATTTATGACAGGGGAATTAAATCTGACCCATATTATCATCACACCCTGTTCTTGTGCAGACTCATACCCTCCATTTATCATAACCTCCATCATACCTGCGCTCATATATTTCTCTGCATTGTTTTTTATGGATTCTAATATTGAAAAAGAGCCTTGAATAAGAAAGGTTATGGCATTCATTGTATGGGTTCTTATATCTGGCGTGAAAGGTGTTCGCATAAAATTAGGCAGTAATTTAAACAAGAAATTTTTTCATGATTATAAAAAAAATTGATCCCTTTAAGGGTTGTTTCTTCTGACTTTTTTCCCCATAGAGTTCTATAGAAAAATGAGTCAGGAGAAATAACCCTTGCAGTGATCCATCCACATCTACTCCATATCTGGCAACAGAGTGATGGTTTGTGGCTCGTTCGATAGCTCAGACCCTTGATGACTTACAGCCATTTAGCCAGCCATGTGTTCCATACTGTACCAGTGTAATTTACAGCTGAATCTAGTCTCACCCCCCAATTCCCATAGAGATCCATTCAAATGCAGAGAGCTTATAGTATCACTTGTAATGGAAAGGATATGCGACCAAATATTAAATATGATACTTTAAAAATATGTTAAAGCAAAGGGTATGAATACTTATGTAAATGAAAGATTTCAGTTTTCGATTTTTAATACATTTGCAAAAATTTCTAAAAACATGTTTTCACTTTGTCATTATGGCCTACCTGTGTAGAATTGTGAGACAAAAAATTAACTCAATCTATTGTAGAATATGTCTGTAATGTAATAAAGTGTAGATAAGGTGAAAGGGGTATTCAGACTTTCCGGCTTGACTGTATATATAGATTATATTATATATATAATATTATAAATATTACCTGTGTATAAATACAGGGCCATATGTGTGTGTGATATTGCTGCTAAACCTGTAGAAATAAGTATAAGTATATTTTACAGATATTCTATATATTATTTACATTTTAGATCATTTAGATAATCATTCATGAAAAGTGATACAGTCACTCCCCACATGTCTCAAGTTCTTGGACTTAAGTTTTGAGAAGATCTTTGATTAAAAATTCATGAATTTGGGATTTGGATATGATTAATCGACAGAAGACAAGGGCATGGCTTGAGAAATATCAAACTAAAAATACGCTTTCCCTCTTAACAGCCATGCTTGATTATCAGAGGAGCGGGAGAATATGACACCCAAGGAAAAAGGGTCTTGGGTCTCAGAAGAATGAGTCATTTTAATTACCCTGATCTTTGGCACTGTAATTTAAGCAACTCGCTGAAATGGTGTATTGTAACAAACAAAAGTAACGGGAATCCTTTACCTCCCACACACCAAAATAATCTCCTATTCTCAACATTGACTGATGTTTCTGATGCAGATGCTGTTTTAGTTAAATTCATAATGCAGGGTTTAAAGTTTATTGCTATTATGTAGACACATTTCAACATTACTCTGGCTGATGGAGATATGGTGACAAATCCATCATAATAATAATTTTAAAAGTAAATTCAGAGCAAATGGCTGCCATGCTGTTTTCTGTTTGTTGCAATGCTATGTTGGTTTATTTTGCATTGTTGCTGACAACCATGAAACAACAATTTGTACATCTGCTCTCTTTGGATCCGCATTGGTATTTACACGAGGAAACCAATGAAAGCCTTGGATGGCGTTTGTAACATTTGTATGCAAAGCTCCCTGCTATCACCCAGCCAAGGATTAATAGCAGTATCAAATGGCCATTTAAGCCATCATTTCCAATCAAACTGTTTTTTTTTTACTGAATTATAAATTTAAATTGCCTTTGCTGTTTGTTTTTTTGTTGTTTCTCTTTTATAAATTCAAGCAGCTCCAATCAAGTCAACTTGTTTGTGCTCATTTTCATTTCAGGGGTTGCCTATAGATAGATAGATAGATAGATAGAAACACACACTATATATATATATATATATATATATATACTGTATATACACATACAGTAGACGTGTATAGATACGTACATAAATGCACATATTCGTATACTGAAGCACTTAAATAAGTGTGAAACAGTAATTTTGCCCAGGGCTGTTCTAGTCACTGGGACTCAGACATATGCTTCTTCTTTTTCTTTCTCCAAATTTAACAGCGCTTTGTGGTGACAGTGATTGATACTAGCATTCGATTGGCCATTATTTCCGTCGGGCCTTCGACATCCCTTCCTATTCATGCCTCTGTCGCTCTCTCCAACAAGTGAAAGAGACGCCATGCTGGGCCCTGCCTCTTTCTCAGCGGAGATGGTAAAGTGTCTCTGGCTCCTTGGCCTCCGTAATTAAAGATCTCATGACTCTCTCTCCACAAAGAGACTGTAGCATTCTGAGTAAACTCTCAATCCGGGCCCCGCATTCTGGCTTGCCTCATCATCCTTCTCGTTTAATTGGCTAAAATAAATCCTGGCCTTTCCATTGTAGCCGATGAGTTGTGAGCTTCCCTGAGATAGCATCTGCTGCCCGACGCGTATGCCCAGGTGCTGTTGGATGTCAGGACTGGTTTAGGCCTGGAAATTCACCCTGTAAAAACATATTTCAGGAGTAAGACTGCTGTGCACACTGCAGGCCTTACCTCCAGACCTAGGTCAACAATATTTTAACGTTAACTGCTTGGATGCTGGTAAAATGTAAAAACTCTTCCACAGATCCACTTCTGCAGGTCCCTGAGTGTTTTCAATGAAAAACGTAATTGGTATTTTTTATAATTTATATGACATAATGTCTGTGTCACACAAATATCTTTTTTGTTGTTTCTTCAGTAGTTTTCCCATCCAGCTCTAGTTCTTCTCAATACCTAATAATATTGCTTCAAACCCCATTGTGACAAAACTATAATTTTTGGTTGTTAATGTAAAAACAAAGTTTTTGTAGATATTTGTGTGAAGCCAACATTTAAATTTTCTTTTAGAATTTCAGAACTCTGAGCCTTTTTTGTACCTACACTACCTGGCCTAAAGTATCTGGTCATCCTTTAGACTGGGGCTGTTTTTTATGGTTCGGGCTAGGCCCCTTAGTTCCAGTGAAGGCAAATCTTAACGCTCCAGCAAACATTCAAGAAAATGTTGTGCTTTCTACTTTGTGGCAACAGTTTGGGGAAGGCTTTTTACTGTTTCAGCATGACAATTTTTCTGTGCATAAATCAAGGTCCATACCGAAATGGTTTGTCAAGATCGGTGTGGAAGAACCTGACTGGCCTGCACACAGCCCTGACCTCAACCCCATTGAACACTTTGGGATCAATTGGAAAGCCAACCGCGAACCAGGCCTAATTGCCCAACATCAGTGCCGACCCTAATGCTCGTCTGGCTGAGTGAAAAAAATCCCCTCAGAAATGTTTCAACATCTAGAGGAAGAGTGGAAGGTGTTATAGCAGCAAAGGGGGGACCAACTCCATATTAATGCCCAGGAATGGAACGAGATGTTGGATGAGCAGGTGCCCATATACCTTTGGCCATCTAGTGTATTTCTGGCCAGGTTTTTAGTAGTAGAGAATTGAACTGTTAAGGCAACAAGCACGTATGGAGCCATTAAAAGAGGTTGCTCTCACATATGAACGTTGACCATTCCAAAGTAACCTGACAAGTTCTCCAAATTATTCAGAATACACATTCTAGGGTCGTTTGTGTGTACAAAATCAGGTGTGAAACTGTTACCACCCACAAAAAATTGTCCAAGGTGATCAACTAACGACACGCAAAGAGAACTGTGTACTTTACATGTGGTAAAATGAAAAGATACAGTGCCACGGTGGCACAGCGGTAAAAGCATTGACTTTGAGGGCCCGGGGGCTCCCTGAGGGCCCGGGGGCTCCCTGAGGGCCCGGGTTCGTGTCAGGGTGCTGCCAGATCTGAGTATGGCCAATGACTTGAGGGAGCGGCAAATTTGGCGGCCACTCCCGGGGTGGGGGGAGAGAATCGTCACGCACATAGAGGCCCTGTGCAGTGCTGGAGTCACGGTCAGGGGCATGAAGAGTCACGCCTTGAAGAAGACCTTGGCGACCTCCTTCCTACCGCCAGCCCACAGAGTTGTGTAGCGGCAAATTTTCAGCAGAGAAGGGTACAATTCACTAAAAAATAGGAAAACAACGGAAAAATCTGAAACAATAAAATAAATAAAAGATACATAGATGTTTTATTCTTGAGGTTTAGCCTGAATGAATATGCAAAATTCGGCATCCCTACATTATTTAGCAAAATAGTGGGAGGAGGTCATGCAAATCAATTGCTTTAGCATGTGTAACATGATTTACTAAGCCCGAAAGCAAGTTTGGGAAAGGTATTTGCGGGTGATCACCCACACAGTGTGAAATGATAACATGTGGCAAATACTTTGGCTGCGCACGCAAAATAACACCCCTTTTTTGCTTTCTTAGTAAATCGACCCCTAAATGTATACTAATCCAAATCTGCTGAGATATTAACATCATAAACTGAAATTAGCCTTATTAACTACCATAATTTCAATCATAAAAATTATTTTTTAATACAATAATGAAGTATGGAGAGAATCTCCCAGCAGAACGTATGAGGGAACCGAGTGACGGCATATTAGTATAATCCATCTTTAAAGTCGAAGCATGTCTTCCTTAATCCCTTCAAGGTCTTTCTGTTCCCTGTTGATGCGGGTTCGACTGTGAAGTTACCTAAGTAAATTATTTGAAGAAATACTGCTTTTTTCCCACACATCCATTCATAATTCATGAAGTAAAAAAGTATCTGCAAATAAAGACCTCTCATCTTAAGCACAAAAGACGATGAGCATGTTGCCATGGTGTCCCTCTTATTTACGGTAGGTCATTCTGAAAATATTACCTCTCACTTATTATTTATTTGCCAGGCATTTTTGCCCGTTTTATATTTATTAATTAAAGTGTTCAAAACGTTTTTAAAACATTTAAACATTTAAATGTTTTGTAAAATATTTACATTCCTGTTTCCCAAACTTTTTGATTTATCATATCCATCTTCGGAGTAACCTGTCCCATGCTTTTCAAGTTGTGTATGCATAAAAGTGTTATTTATAACATTTTCAACTTTGTGCGTGCTATTAATTTGTCTTCACAAAACATGAAACCATTTACACAGTATTAACATGTACCTTATTGCAGTTGTCTTATGTATTTTGACTGCAGATTATTATTATTATTTTTATTATTACTATTATTATTATTATTATTATTAGTACTAGCAGTAATTGTAGTAGTAGTTGTTATGATCGGTGTAACAGGAACCCAATAGCAGGCAGGAATGCAGCAAAAACAAGGTTTAATTCAAAATCACAGTCCAGGGGGAAGTCAAGACAGGCAGGGGTCATACACGGAAGACACGGCAGAGGTACAAAATCGTAATCCAAAAGAATAGTCGCGAGAACACGTTCAGGGGTCAAAGCCAGAAATCCGTCAAAAACAAATAACACCAGAACAGACTGCAAAAACTAACAAACTCGGAAAACACTAAACAACAAAACACTCGGGAACAGATAAAAACTCAGCACGGACTCGGAAACAGATATAGCACGGACTCGGAAACAGATATATTACTTGACAACTCACGTGAAAAAAGAATGACGAACTCGCGACGAGGAACAAAGACAGCAGGTATATATGCAGGTGTAGACAGGTGCAGACAATTAGTATGAGAGCAGCAGGAAATGGAAAACAGCAAGAGAGCTAAGACATTTAACAAGGCAATTAGTAATTCGTTAGTAATTATCCTATCCTAGCCCTGTCGTTAGTGAATTAGTTAACAAGACAATGACTGGATACGTAAGGAAACACTAAACAGCTGTGGAAACGTGATGAGAATTAAATTTGTTAGTTTGTGTTAGTAATAATTCTATTAAACCCTGACATTAGTAGATTAGTTAACCACCCCGTGTTTAGCCAGTTAGTAATAATAAGTCCTATATAAATGTTAGTAGTGCAGGGTAATACAAACGAAGTGTACAGAAACGAAAGTAAAACTCCGTGAGAGGGAGCGAGAGATTCAGCACAGAACGCAAGGCTGCGGAAAACATTGAAAAGTGTATGCTAACGAAACTGACAATACTATACATGACAGAATAACAAAAACAAACTCAGAACATAACATAACCCCCCCCCCAAGGGACGGCTTCCAGACGTCCCCAACATCTCAAAACACTAAGCAGGGTGGGAGGTGGGGGACCGGAGGAGGGATAATGGGCAACGATGCAATAGTTCAGGGGGGTTGAAAAGTTTGTAATGTCCAGCATCACACAAAGCAGGGTGGGAGGTGGGGGACAGGAGGAGGGGTAATGTCCCGAATGCTGAGCAGGGTGGGTGGAGGGGGTCCGGAGGAGGGAAACTCGAAAGGCAGGTAATAGTTCGGGAGGGTGAACAGGACTCGGGGTGAAATGTCCGGGATGCTGAGCAGGGTGGGTGGAGGGGGTCCGGAGGAGGGAAAAACTGACAGGACAGCGGCGCAGGAGTGACCGCTCAGGCGGCCGGAGGCGCAGGAGTGACCGCTCAGGCGGCCGGAGGCGCAGGAGTGACCGCTCAGGCGGCCGGAGGCGCCGACAGTGCCGCTCAGGCGGACGGCGGTGGAGACAGTGCCGCTCAGGCGGACGGCGGCGGAGACAGTGCCGCTCAGGCGGACGGCGGCGGAGACAGTGCCGCTCAGGCGGACGGCGGCGATGGTGATGGCTGCACCGCTCAGGAGGGCGGCGGCGGCAACGGTGATGGCTGCACCGCTCAGGACGGCGGCGGCAGCACCGCTCAGGAGGACGGCGAAGGCGAAGGCTGCACCGACCAGGAGGACGGCGGCGGCGAAGGTTGCACCGCTCAGGCGGACGGCGGCGGAGACAGTGCCGCTCAGGCGGACGGCGGCGATGGTGATGGCTGCACCGCTCAGGAGGGCGGCGGCGGCAACGGTGATGGCTGCACCGCTCAGGACGGCGGCGGCAGCACCGCTCAGGAGGACGGCGAAGGCGAAGGCTGCACCGACCAGGAGGACGGCGGCGGCGAAGGTTGCACCGCTCAGGAGGATGGTGGCGGTGTGGAAGGCTGCACCGCTCAGGAGGAAGGCTGCGACGGCTGCATCGCTCAGGAGGCCGGCGGCGAAGATTGCACCGCTCAGGAGGATGGCGGCGGTGTGGAAGGCTGCACCGCTCAGGAGGAAGGCGGCGGCGTTGAAGGCTGCACCGCTCAGGAGGACGGCGGTGGCGAAGGCTGCACCGCTCAGGAGGACGGCAGCGGTGTGGAAGGATGCACCGCTCAGGATGACGGCGGCGGCGAAGGCTGCACCGCTCAGGAGGACGGCGGCGGCGAAGGTTGCACCGCTCAGGAGGACGGCGGCGGTGTGGAAGGCTGCACCGCTCAGGAGGACGGCGGCGATGTGGAAGGCTGCACCGCTCAGGAGGAAAGCGGCGACGGCTGCATCGCTCAGGAGGCCGGCGGCGACGGCTGCATCGCTCAGGAGGCCGGCGGCGACGGCTGCATCGCTCAGGAGGCCGGCGGCGACGGCTGCATCGCTCAGGAGGCCGGCGGCGACGGATGCATCGCTCAGGAGAGGAGACTAGCGGACTGGGCCGCTCAGGAGAGAAGACTAGCGGACTGGGCCGCTCAGGCGAGGAGACTAGCGGACTGGGCCGCTCTGGAGAGGAGACTAGCGGACTGGGCCGCTCAGGAGAGGAGACTAGCGGACTGGGCCGCTCAGGCGAGGAGACTAGCGGACTGGGCCGCTCAGGCGAGGAGCTTAGCGGACTGGGCCGCTCAGGCGAGGAGACTAGCGGACTGGGCCGCTCAGGCGAGGAGACTAGCGGACTGGGCCGCTCAGGCGAGGAGACTAGCGGACTGGGCCGCTCAGGCGAGGAGACTAGCGGACTGGGCCGCTCAGGCGAGTAGACTAGCGGACTGGGCCGCTCAGGCGAGGAGACTAGCGGACTGGGCCGCTCCGGCGAGGAGACTAGCGGACTGGGCCGCTCAGGCGAGGAGACTAGCGGACTGGGCCGCTCAGGAGAGGAGACTAGCTGGCTCGGCAACTTGAGAGGAGGCAGGGAGCAGGACAGGACTGTTGGCGTGGAAAGAAACGGGCCCGGAGGCCCGGGACCGGACGGGACCATAGGCATGGACCGGGGAGTGACAGGAGGCATGGACCGGGGAGTGACAAGGGGCATGGACCGGGGAGTGACAGGAGTCATGGACCGGGGAGGGACAGGAGGCATGGACCGGGGAGGGACAGGAGGCATGGACCGGGGAGGGACAGGAGGCATGGACCGGGGAGGGACAGGAGGCATGGACCGGGGAGGGACAGGAGGCATGGACCGGGGAGGGACAGGAGGCATGGACCGGGGAGGGACAGGAGGCATGGACCGGGGAGTGACAGTAGCCATGGACCGGGGAGTGACAGTAGCCATGGACCGGGGAGTGACAGGAGGCATGGACCGGGGAGTGACAGGAGGCATGGACCGGGGAGTGACAGGAGGCATGGACCGGGGAGTGACAGGAGGCATGGACAGGGGAGAGACAGGGGCATGGACCGGAAGGGACAGTAGGCATGGACCGGGGAGGGACAGGAGGCATGGACCGGGGAGGGACAGGAGGCATGGACCGGGGAGGGACAGGAGGCATGGACTGGGGAGGGACAGGAGGTATGGACCGGGGCGGAACCAGAGAGCTGGGACGGAACGGGACAGGGGAGCTGGGATAGACCGGAACAGGGGAGCTAGGACGGAACGGAACAGGGGGGCTGGGACAGAACGAAACAGGGGGGCTGGGACGGAACGGAACCGGAGTTCTGGGATAGACCGGGACAGGGGAGCTGAGACGGAACGGGACAGGGGAGCTGGGACGGGACGGAACAGGAGATCTGGGACGGGACGGGACAGGAGAGCTTGGACGGAACGGAACAGGGGAGCAGGGAAAGGACGGAACAGGAGAGCTGGGACGGGACGATGAGATGATGGATCCTCCGTCAATGGATGGCCGAGCCCGTTGACGGAGCCGGGAACCATGACCCCACTGCTTACTCCTGGGGCCATAGCCCCGTGGGCAGCGGGCAAGGCGGGTACCATCAAAGGTAGCAGGTGGTGGGTTGTAGCTAGGCTCGGAGTCGTGCTGATCGAGGGAAATAACTCCGAGCCTAATGGAGTGGGAGCTGGGTAGAGGAGTCCGGGGTGATGGGTAGTGGTCGGCATGTCGGCGGGCGAACTCAGGGTTTTGGCCCCAGATCCCCATGAGGTATTCCTCATAGGAATCTGAGCCGAAGGGGTCAATCTCCATGGGAAAGGGGAGGCCTGCTGGGTCCCAGATGGCGAGTTCGTACTGTTATGATCGGTGTAACAGGAACCCAATAGCAGGCAGGAATGCAGCAAAAACAAGGTTTAATTCAAAATCACAGTCCAGGGGGAAGTCAAGACAGGCAGGGGTCATACACGGAAGACACGGCAGAGGTACAAAATCGTAATCCAAAAGAATAGTCGCGAGAACACGTTCAGGGGTCAAAGCCAGAAATCCGTCAAAAACAAATAACACCAGAACAGACTGCAAAAACTAACAAACTCGGAAAACACTAAACAACAAAACACTCGGGAAACAGATAAAAACTCAGCACGGACTCGGAAACAGATATAGCACGGACTCGGAAACAGATATATTACTTGACAACTCACGTGAAAAAAGAATGACGAACTCGCGACGAGGAACAAAGACAGCAGGTATATATGCAGGTGTAGACAGGTGCAGACAATTAGTATGAGAGCAGCAGGAAATGGAAAACAGCAAGAGAGCTAAGACATTTAACAAGGCAATTAGTAATTCGTTAGTAATTATCCTATCCTAGCCCTGTCGTTAGTGAATTAGTTAACAAGACAATGACTGGATACGTAAGGAAACACTAAACAGCTGTGGAAACGTGATGAGAATTAAATTTGTTAGTTTGTGTTAGTAATAATTCTATTAAACCCTGACATTAGTAGATTAGTTAACCACCCCGTGTTTAGCCAGTTAGTAATAATAAGTCCTATATAAATGTTAGTAGTGCAGGGTAATACAAACGAAGTGTACAGAAACGAAAGTAAAACTCCGTGAGAGGGAGCGAGAGATTCAGCACAGAACGCAAGGCTGCGGAAAACATTGAAAAGTGTATGCTAACGAAACTGACAATACTATACATGACAGAATAACAAAAACAAACTCAGAACATAACAGTAGTAGAATGTACCCCCATTAATTTTGACCAAAAAGACAATGTAGTGACAGTCATCTAAAACTAAAATCAGATATCAAGGAAATTATCAAAATACAGAACAACATAATAAACAAACAGATATTCAAAAAGCTTGAACATGTAAAAAAGGTCCCAGCCCAGCTGCTCTGCCCAACTGTTTGAACGGCGTCTTCATTTTTACTGCTCTTGTGCATAATGTGTCTTGTGGCGCTTTATAAACCATCCCTTCATCTTTGTAAAACACGTTAACCCAACTGCATTTTTAACTTTTTTATTTCCCTTCATTATTGAGCCCCCCATATAAACCCCCTTCTATTGAGTTAAAGGGGAAAAGAGCCGGTTAAAATAAATCTGCTCTTCATTCGGCTAGTTCTGCCTTCTCTGCCCATGCAGATTGCGAGACAGCTTGTCTCAGGAGCTGTGGCAGGATGGTCCTTGGCCCGGTGTCTGGTTCATTTGTTTTGAGAGTGCAGAGCGTTAGGACAGAGCCGGGGCGCTCTGACAGTCCTAATTTCTCCGTGTGGAGGTTTTTTTCTCTCTTTTCCCAGAGAACCATTTATTTTCTTTCACTGCACGTTAAATCATTTTTTCAAGGTCTGTTCTGCGAGCCATCGCGCTCCTTCTTCTGTAGGAGTATTCAAGAATTCAAAAGGAGAGCACTCTGCTCTGTACAATTTTACTAATAATCCTTTTTAGATGTTGTTTTACCACTTTTCCATTATACATTGCTTATACACAGAGGCAAGGTTTGGAATCAAGTCGTGTATTTTGTGCCCTTCAGTACTTTGTCTAGAACTCAAATTGTACAGTATTATTATGAAATGTATTGTCCAGTTATCATTATTTTTTGAGACTGATATTTCTCACTGTACATTAATCTAAGTATAAAGTATGTGTGTTCGTGTGTGTGTGTGTGTGTGTGTGTGTGTGTGTGTGTGTGTGTGTGTGTGTGTGTGTGCGTGTGTGCTAACTGATCTGGTAAATGTGCTAAGTGAAACTTGCACGCTTCAGCAGATGTGTCCATAATATTATTTTTGGTTGTTACACCAGGCATTAATGTACAGTGCTCATACAGTTGTACTTCACCCTGCATGCATACAGCAGACGGCCTTGGATTCCACTGTACAATAATCATTCAGTGTAGCATCACCATCCCATTCACATATTATTAATTTGCTATTTTCTGCCTACATTTTGCAGCGTAGATCTCGTTTAAAATAATTACCCAGCATATCACTGCCTTGAGAGAGGGAGAGAGAGAGAGAGAGAGAGAGAGAGAAGTGTACTAGAATCAATTTTCTGCTCATGTCAGGCCAAATTCGGGGCAGTCGAGTCTACATTTCGTGGATCCGGCGGTCTGAGGCCAGAGCGGTGTCATAGCGGCGAGCCAAAGTTGCCATCACTCCATCGCTGTGCGTCAGCGGCACGTTCATGCCGCTACTCTGCAGCAGATTGTCTGCAGTAATTCAAAATTAATTGCATGGTTTACTTGAGCTTTTTCAACAGGGTGCCCATATGGTAAAGAGTGTCCCGGTGCATCAGCATTCGTTCGCTTTCGCACAAGTGCACAGGGAGCCGTGGGCTTGTATTCATGGCCTTATCACGGCCTCATTTGCTCCCCATTCTGCTATGGGATGAGGTAACGGTAAAGGACAATTTGCTTGGTTTGTGTGCGTGTGTGTGTGTGTATAAAAGTAATTCAAGAGGTGGCCAGAAAAGGCTTTTTTTTCTCATCCACCATTTAAGGTCCTAACATTTATGGACTGAAGAAATTAGCAGGCATGCAATTATATGCAGAAAATATAAAACCAAGTGAAGGTGGCTTTATATGAAAGCTGGCTGTGTTTGGTGTGTCAGAATGCACAGGGCTTCCCTCCTTCACGTCCAGCACAAGCCAGGACTCAAAGCAGTGGTCGGATGGACGATGCAAAATTAATTTCATGAACAAGTAGTCTTCAGAAAATTCTGTTCCTCACTCCATTCCCCACTCAAAAAAAGAAGAAAGACCCGAAAATGAACGTAGAGTACCTCAACAAGCTTGTGTTCATCAGCACACACTTATATTAACCGCAGGTGAAGTTTAAAAAGCTGCTGGCGAATTAGCTGGAGAAACCCAAGAGAGACTGAATCTGATTAACATTTAAAAATGTCCTTCTAAACAGAAAAAAAATAAAAACTGGAAATGGAAACACGATTCCTTGGGTTTCCAAATAGCTCTACAGATGGAAAATGAATTCAACCATATAAGTAATTATCAACAGCTCTGGGATCATGTGACCCCGCTGTCACCTCAATGCTAATGAAACCAATTCTTTATCCAACCAGGAATTCTCAGATGGTTCTCAACCCTGCATGCGATAATATTAGTCTATATTCATGGGAATGACAGCTGTATATGAATGGTAAAAGAGCCTTGGTATGTGTTAAATTAGTGCATGGCTTTTTCCTTTGGAAGCACATCTGCAGGTGAGAGCGGTGATACAGGTGAGCCAGAGAGGGATGGAGAGAGTGCAGGAAGGGGAGGTAGAGGAAGAGAAGGAGAAAGGAAGGTGGGAAAGAAAAGAGCAAGACAGGGAGAGGATGGAGAGGGAAGACAAGCAGAAAGAAGAGTATAGAGGAGGTATGACATCCTTTGTTTTCACTTTAGGGTTTTGGAGTGCAGATAGGGTTTCACTTCCTAACTTATAAAATTTGACATAACAGAAAAATCACCATTGACAACATGAAGCAGAATCCTAGGATGCACTGCATAAAGACTCCATAGGGACGTGTCAGCGTGCTGTCCACCACAATGTGGTTAGGTTTAATGAAGGAAAAACAAAATGTGGATGTCAGTTTTTGCACGATTCCACTTGTCAGTGATAGTCCCCAGGTACTTACACCTGCCTGCCTCCTGTTTTTGTACTTTACAATCATCATGGTCGAGGCTGGGACGATTTTCCATGTAGTTTGTTTGGTTATCTTCTGATCCTAGAGAAGAAAAAAAACATTAATCCCGCTAATTGCACGATGAATTGTGTGATGCAAGTGGCAACATTGTGATCTCAGTTTCTTAGCAGATGAATTGGGCTGAAGGGTGTGGAACGCAGGTGAGAAGTTCACTGGTACAGATAGAGATGTTATCCTAAGATGTGTTCAAGATTCTGATTCTGCTGCATTCAGCTGCCCCACAAACAGTCGCGCATCTGGCCTGACTTTGGCTTGGATTCGATCGAAATGTTTCCTTAACTTTAACTTATGAAAAACAGCGCATACGAGCATACGAGTGTTCATTCTTCTTAAAGAAAAGTTTGTGCTTGTGTGGGCAAGAAGCTGAAAATGTATCTGCTTAGAAAATTACAATGTCTCATTTTACATTGTTATTTCTATACGTGGTAAATACGCAAGTCACAATAAGAAAGTTTTGGAGTTGTTGGAAAGTGTATTTCGTCTCTTTTGAGAGAGCTAGGCTAACTGGACTAACCCACTTCCAGTGATTGCGGCTAAGCTAGGCTAACGGTGCGGGTCTCTATGCTTCTTACTGCATGCACAGAGAAGAGAAGGGTATCCATCTTCATGTCTGACTCTGGGGAAGATGGCAAATAAGCCAATTTCCCAAAAATTAGGCGTGTTCCTTTCAGGACAGGATTTGACTGAATACGGGCCTTAGTTTCAATAATTAACCTGTGTATAGAAGGCCATCATTCAATACTATTGTGGCCTATCAGACAAATGTAATTGGCGATTATGTTTGTTCATACATGGCAAGTACTGTGGCACTCTCATATGGTTAGCGGCATTAACAAATTAGAATGTGTGAAATCCTGCGTGTAATGCACAAAATCAGGACAGTCATTCAAGTTAAACCCATGTAGCCTGGACTTTCGCAGGAATTGCCATGGTAAGATGCTTACCGTGCATTATCTCCCGCTGAATAATGATCTCGGCCTTATTCATAGCAGGCCTGTATCTGATTTCACTGCACTCTCAGACAATAAATGATCTCTTTTCCTGAGATAAGCCCCTATCTATACTGGTGCTGGAAGGCTTAACCCTGGTTGTCCTCTCTGTTGTGTATAGGCCTGTATCATTTCAATGTTGATTCTTGAAGTGCAGCAGGAAGGCAAGCTCTTTCAATAGGTGTTTGAATGTTTTATTTATGCTCTCTCTATTTTTATCAGTTTGATACTGAGTGTTTTTGTTTTCATTGCATTTCTACCAAGAGAGAAATGATTCGGTTGACACCACTCAAGAATGTCATGCTCCTAAACAACGTCAGCAACTACATGGAATATATATATTTTTTAAATAAAAACTGTCCCTTTACCAGACTATATGTCAGGTAGGCTGCGGAAGGGGCAGAGAGATATGGGGGAGGAACATAGAGATGAAGGAAGGAGCCATGAGAGGCGGGTGAGGTATGGATGAGGAGGAGGTAGTGGAAGAGAGACAGAGGGACGTGAGGGACCTTCACGGTCTGACGGGGAGATAACCGCCCCAGTGTGATAAGCCTTTCTGTGGCATGACTCAGGAACTCACTTACACACTGACATTACGAGCTCGTCCACGCTCACATCACGAGAGCTTGGGAATTCAAGGGCACGGAGACGGAGACGAGCTGCGCACGCGCGTCAGCCCCGTACGTTTGTGACAAGAGAGCGGCCGTCTGCGTCCTAGACCTCCTCATCTTTACCTCCTTTTCCACAATGAGTTTCCTTTCTGGGACAGAACATTCTCCAGAGCGCCGCGGCGAGTTTCCTCTGGGCGACGGGGTCACGTCTGTGACATGTTGCATTATGTCAGTCCACTCTACTGGACCTGCTCCTAGCAAATGCATGTGTGACCTTCCTATCAAACACTAATACAGGACAGCAGAAAGACCCGAGGGACTGCCCGTTCAGAGAGTGAGGGAGAAAGAGAGGGAAGGAGAAAGGGGAAAGAACGGGGCGAGGAGGAGCGAGAAGGGAGGAGGGAGAGACTTTGACTTGTATGCACCCTTTGTTTGTATAGTATGTCTCTGTGATAAATAACAACAGTACAAACCATTTTATCATGATGCCATGATAGCTATTTTAAAAAATGCACAAAGAACATATAAAAACCATTAATAAACCTTAAATAAATACCATGCTATTCCATACCAAGTACAATATATGATCCTAAATTTAAAATAACAGAGAGAAAGAGGGAATGGAGAAGCAAGGAAGAGATGGAAAGAGGAAAAGAGAGGGCGGGAAGGAGAGGAGAGCACAAAGTGAGTCAATGAGAAAGAAAGAGAGGGAAGGAGGACAGGAGAGGCAGATAATTTTTTTTCTTAATATTTTTTTAAAAAATGATAAAGAGAGGGCGCCAAGGCATCTCTGACCAACTTGGAAAAGTGGGCAGAGCTTCATCTCCAAGACAGTAACGTGGACAGACCTGCCTTTTAATTTCTTTAAGTGCCTCCTCACTAGAACACTGATTAACAACCCCCCCCCCCCCCTCCCAACATATAGACAAATTCAGAAACGCTCATCATCCTGCACGTCCTCCTCTCTGATCACTAACTCGCCTGGCTTCCTGTGAACACACTCCATCATTCAGAGGTTAAAGGGTTTAATCAGCCATGTACTCTTCCTGTGGAATCAAACCAGGCCGAGTCCATTCAATCCATTGATAGTGGACTGAACATGACTGGAATTCCTGGCCCTTAATGATAATTCAGCTCAGGCCATCCAACCTGCTTCCAGTGATCACAGGGAAATGAGTCCAAAAATTCACCCCTACCCCCTAATCAATATCAGCCAGGAAACGGATGAGCTATTTGGAATAATATCCACAAAATGGCCGCATTTTTATTTTTTAACAACTGACTGCATGGTCCTTTTCAGGAGCACGGCAGGCTGTGGCCAGATATTACTGTCTCCCGAAAACCAAACCAGGGCAGATGCTGGGCGCAATTTTCCTCAATCAAATTTCCACATCTGTCCCGACATCCGAGAAGCAATTTGCTCCGGCCCTCTTTCGCCGTCACCGCAAGGAAACGTCAAACTCGCCCGCTCTCTCTCTCTCTCTTTCTCTCCCCCAGAAATATGTCCAAGCGCCATTATTTCCAGCCACGCTCCGAGCCAATCGGGGTCTCTCGTTTCCCCTGAAACTGAAGCCAGTCAACCGAACGAGCTAGTTAAAATAATTGCATGTTTTGCTTTTGCATTGAGCTCTCTCCTTGTTTAAATGATTCTGATGGAAGCTGGCCTTTCTTTCCCCTGTCCAGTGTGTACTTTTTCCCCCCTTCCTCAGAAGTGCTGATTGCAGTGCATAGGACTGACCCCCAAGGTCCAGTGGGACTGACACAATCCCTTTAATGATCATATCAATTACCAGAGTCTCAATATTTCCTTATGGAAGCAATAAAAGCTAAGCACCAAGATAAAGCATTTACGCGAGTTTAGATTGGATAGAAATGCCTCGGAACGGTTATCCCTTCCTCAAGTGAACGTGTAAAGTTCCATCCCATTATTGGATTGGAAGAATGATTATTTTAACACAGACTTAACTGCACAGCAGTCTCCATGCTAGTAATATTAGAATATATGCAGAAGGACAAATTGTGAAAGCATGCTAATTAAGCAACAAGGCACTTGTGACTGTGCTATATTGTGAATATATTCATAGTTAAAGGATGTTGTTAGGCAGGATGCGCAGCATAACTGTGGATCTATTCACAAAATAGCATGGTCTCCAGTGTCTTATTGCTTTTATAAAATGGTCATTACATATAAAATATAAATGACACATTTTCATTAAACTGTTATTTGAATAAGCAATCAATTAATGGCCGTAATCCCTGGACATACAGTAAATAATGTACCTAAAGAAACAAGACTGTTGCTATGCAGGCCAACATGTCACTTAGCTAACGTTTGCCAACTAGGCTAGTACTACTAGCTAGCATTAGTGCAGCTGGTACTGAAGTGGCAGCTAGCTAGTTAGACAGGTTCCTTTTTGCTCATATTAATTTGGACATTTCTATGTATTTAGCAAGTATTAAAGATTTGTCATATTTCATCTGTTTCCATGGCGATATCAGACATTGTTTTTTCTGCTTGCAGTGGAGTAAAGTTGCTGTTCTCTGCGACGGCAAGAACATCGCTCCAGCATTTTATTAGCATTAACATTTAAGTTTGGCTTCCTTTAGCTTCGTCGTGACCTTTCACTTTTATGTCCACTCATAATCTCTCAACGTTACCTCCCCAAACCTGAAACTGGCCAAGTACTGTGAAGGCACTGATTAATGTTGTTACTTAGTCTGATGGTCTCTGCGCAATCTTTGGCAACATTGTAGCGAGGTAGCTCACCACCATTGGTTCCATCTGGTGTACCTGAAACAGATCAAAAGTCTCTTTAAACGCTGTCATTATGATAGCAAAAACAGGCAAAACGCAGTATAATGTTGCTGATTCAAATAGGATCACAAATATACATTTTATAATAATCATTCTGTAATATATAACACAGATGCATTTTACTTAATCTATACATTAAATAACTACACTGCTCAAAAAAATTAAGGGAACACTTAATCATCACAGTATAACACCAAGTCAATTAAACCAAACCGGTCATGCTGGATGATGTTGCAGGCAGCATAACATTCGCCATGGCATCTCCAAACTCTTTCACGTCTGTCACATGTGCTCAGTGTGAATCTGCTCTCATCTGTGAAGAGAACGGGACGCCAATGGTGAACCTGCCAATTCTGGTGTTCTCTGGCAAATGCCAATAGAGCTGCATGGTGCTGGGCTGTGAGCACAGGTCCCACTACAGGACGTTGGGCCATCATGCCACCCTCATGGCGTCTGTTTTTGACAGTTTGGTCAGAAACATGCACACGATTAGCCTGCTGGAGGTCATTTTATAGGGCTCTGGCAGTGCTCCTCTTGTTTCTCCTCGCACAAAGGAGCAGATACCGGTCCTGCTGCTGGGTTGTTAACCTTTTACAGCCCTGTCCAGCTCTCTATGGCCCGTCTCCCGGTATCTCCTCCACGTTCTTGAGACTGTGCTGGAAGACACAGCAAACCTTCTTACGACAGCACATATGGATGTGCCATCCTGGAGGAGCTGGACTACCTGTGCAACCTGCAGGTACCGCCTCATGCTACCAGTAGTGACAAGGGCACTAGCAAAACAAAAACTAGAGAAAAATCAGTCAGGAAGGATAAGGAGAGAGAAATGGTCTGTGGCCATCACCTGCAAAACCATTTACTTTTTGGGGGTTGTCTTGCTGTTGCCTCTCCTGTCCATCTGTTGTCACTTTCATTTGCACCAAAGCAGGTGAAATTGATTCACAATCGTTTACGCTTCCTAACTGGACAGATTGATATATCAGAAGATTAATTGACTTGGTGTTATACTGTGTTGATTAAGTGTTCCTTTAATTTCTTTGAGCAGTGTATTTAGGTCACAAGTACTCGTTCAAATAGTTGAAGAAATAAACATAAATTATATATGACATTAAACGAATGACATTTAAAAATAAAATACTTTGTAAAATAGACTGCCAAATTGACAAGTTATTTAAAAATTAGAATTTTTTTCTCAATTTGTTCACACACATGCTTTGCAAATGTATAAATAAAATTAATGGAAATAAATCACTGAAAATCACCAATGGTGAGGAACTTCACAAGGGGACACCCCTAAAGATTCCATTTGTACAAATAAAACACCCCTCAGTGGGACTCAGCGGAAGTCAGCTGGTGTTCCCCACGTGCCCAAACCTGCACGCATTTGCACTCTTAATTGCAGAGGAATAATCCAGTCTGTGTACACTGTGGATCGGGCGAACACACACAGGAGGCAGGCCGCCTGCTGCCCGCTTGTACCCCGTTGTGGTAATTTAGCGTTTAGGGGTTAATCACGTGGGGCGGCAACGTGCAGACGCGGCCACAATCATGGGGTTCGCGGGGCGGCTGCTTCTCCCTCGTGCCTCCTTGTGAAGTTGTCTGAGCGGGAGCGCGTTCTCTCTCAACCCGCTTAATTAAAGTGAGAAATTAAGCGCTAAAACCAATTTTCAGCGCTCTTTCTTCGGTGTGAGAATCGCACCAAAATAGTGCTGGATTTGCCCCGGAGGTCTAGCCGGAGCTCTAAAATGGTGCTAAGAATATGCAGCGAGGTGTCTCACGTTTTAATTAACTCCCTGCACTCTTCACAGAAAAAAAAATGACTTGTTTCCAGCTCTACTGTGGCACATGTACTATCACGTTTTTTAAATGAGTGGTGGTGGAGGTGGTGGTGGGAGGGCTAGAGTTGGGCTATAGATTCAGTCCTGTGTGAGATTACATTAAGTTGCCCTCACAGAAATCTATTTTATTTTATTTTATTTTTTATTTTTTTATTTGGGTCAATAGCCATTATGGTTATTGGGTTATTAGTGTATCAATTCCAAGAACCTTTCAAGCAGGCAAACATGGCTCACACACTCAAATTCCATCTTCCTGAAAAAAAAAGATCTAGTTAGTTCTTCATTGGAAACGTTTCAGGCTTGTGGTTATGACATCACTTCCTTTATCATATCCAGTACAGCGGCGTAACAATGGAGAGAAAATTCAAATGAGGAGATGCAAGCATAATAATTTGATTTCACAAGGGACAGTGTGACATGATAAGATCAATTTTGCATGTTAATGGCATGGTTCGGCTGTCATCGCGAAGCTATCAAAAGTTACGCGTGTCTGAAGATTACCGGATTTTTATCACAGTTTTGCATGTGAACTGTCCTCCTTTTTTTTTTTTTTGCATAAATATTTATCCTGTTATACCGGTTCCACACAAATGTCTGCATGTATATTTGTCGGGATGCATTCCAGAGCGCTCGGCGGTATTTCTGACTGACAGCCTTGAACAAACCAGCAGTGAGCCCTCAGAGTTGGCATACCGCTCCTCCACACGTTACAATAAAATGTTTGTTTTAGGATAGCGACGGGGGAAATGAGGAAGCTGCCTGGTTCACATAGTCAGAATTCGCTCCAAGACACCTAAGAACAGAAATTCAAGTAATACTTCCGCTAAGTCGCTCGGAGCAGTTCCCAGCGAGGAAACTACCCTTTTTTTTGCGAATATTTTTTGAAAATGTTGAAGTCAGACACACTGATCTGCAGTTCAAATTTCTATACTTAAAGTATTTTTATCTAGCGATTGTATCCTTGTGTGACCTAGAAACAGAACGATCGATGGACTACTGGGTGTCTAATCCTGCTAGACAGTGAACCAGTGTACCCCGCGGTCTGGTATTGAATCCAGGCCGCGGTAGTGGTGACTGTGGCCGGCAGCCCTGCTGGGGGCACACATCCCCGGTCGATCGGGGAAGTACTGCTCCCACCAGATGACTGTGCAGTTCCGCTGGTGAACTGCAGAGCAACAGCGCAACCTCAGCTTGTAAACTGCAAAGATGCAGCATGCGTTCGTCTGTATTTTCCCAGAAATTGACAGAGGATGTTGTAGCAATGAGACGGGAATACAGATACAAATGGACATTCTAAACGGGGATGAATTTTTTTTAAAACTGCATTAAAAACACGTCAAAATTAAATAAATCAGGCGACTGCGCTGTAAATAATTTCACACCCGGAGAAGACCTTTCAGCGTACTATTCTTCGGAACCCTGGCTTGGACGGCAGAGAGGTTATCAATCACTTCCCGTGGCCACCAACAGTGACAGGAAGTGCCGCACGGACTGGGCGGGGGCGCTGTCACCCTGACAATCACCGTCAGGAGGGATGTCAGAGAGGGAGCCGCTCTCCGACCCAAAGCCACACACCTCAGAATAATGTGACAGGCCCCCTCCGCCTCATGTGAAACCGGGAGAAAAAAGGCTGCTGTGTGACAATTTACATCGCAGCACCACGCTGCTGCATCAGTCATGATCTGGCATGATCTATGACACCAGCCTGGAGTTTGCCCTTCCCAGAACACAGAAAATACCATAATTCACTTGTGCCTGCACTAAAAGCACATACGAGCAGAACGAAGGCCTGCGAAAATGAGCTCAGATCGAATCGTTGTTTTTAATGTTTCTTTCGCATGCCTTCGCATGCAGTTTGAAGCGTGCGGCTGGAGAAAATATAAAAAAAATAAAAAAACATCTAAAAAAAAAAAAAAAAAAAAAAAACTTAAAAAAAAACAAAAAAAAAAACAAAAAACAGTGGAAAACAGTTTAAACAGAACAGTTTTTCAAGTTTGACAGTTTTGTATTTTTTTTAAACTTTTCTAGTAAATTTTTTTAAAGTATTTTTGGAAATTTTTTAAAAGAAAAAAAAAAAAAAAAAAAAAAAAAAAAAAAAAAAAAGTTTGAAAAAAAAAAAAAAAGAAATGCGAGTTGGGTGCAAGAAGTAGAGTTTGTGTTGGTCGTAAGAAAAACGTGGAGAACAGTAACACATACACGACTGAACAATAAAATTGGCAAAAAAAAGGAGAAGAAAATGCAAAGAAAGAGTCAGGAAATAATTTCATCTAATTCATCTATAATTCTAAAATTGGCAATTCAAATATATCCGAAAGACGAACCGACAGCGGAACGGCTGATTTCACGTCAGAACGTTCAGTTGAAAGTCAGTTCAGAACTTGTTTCTACAATGTGTTTTTTCATCACGTTTTTGTTTTAAAATTTTTTTTTTTTTAAAAAAAAAAAAAAAAAACATTTCAAGCTTTATTTTTTTTTTTTTTTTTTTTTTTTTTTTTTTTTTTTTTTTTTTTTTTTTTTTTTACTTTTTTTTTTTTTGATACTTAAAAAAAAAAATAAAAAAAAAAAATATGAAATGGAAACATAATTCTGAGAAAACCCCACCCCAGCATAAGCAATAGCCACCACAGCACACCCACTCTCCCAACAGCGTTGTCATAACACGAGAGAGAGGAGAGCGAGAGCCCCCTGGATATAAATCGTTCGATGTTTGCTGTGTGTGCAAATGATGTCTGGTGGGTCCTCTGGTCTTTTCTTTTCTTTTTTTTCTTCTTTTCTTTTCCTTGAGGTTCTTTTTTTTTGAAATAATTTTTTTTTTTTCTTTGCTTTTCTTTTCCACTTGAAAGAAGATTTCGAATTTTCTCTCTCTCTTCTCTCTCTTCTCTACTCTATCTGTAAGCCATGCGACTCCTGCCGAGTACGTACCGACTGAACGCCTATCCTGCGCAGTGCATGCCTGGCGTGATATAACATGCCTTTAAAATTAAAAAAAAAAATATAATCCAATCAAATACTATAAATAAAAGGGTAGGGAAAAAGGGGGGGGCGGGGCCTGCGGGCGGGGACCTCCTTTTTTCCTTTTTTTTTTTGGCTCAGGCAGCAGGGGGGGGGGCTGAAAATGAATGAAATGAAATGAATCTGCTGATTCCAACGTTAACCCCCCCCCACAGTCCCACCCCCCCAACATATATATGTGTATATGTATTAAACTAACACAAAGGCAGGCCAACATATATGTTTAATAAAAAAAAAAAAAAAAAAAAAAAAAAAAAATAAAACAAAAAACAAAATAATAATTTTAAAAAAAAAAAAAAAAATATAAATAAAAAATATTTATTTTTTATTTTTTTTTTTTTTTTGTTTGTGGGGGTGGGGGGGGGGCGGCGCCCCAGCGCCCTCTATAGGCCGGCCGCCACTGGTTTGAAGTGAGATGGTATCTGTGCTCCACATTTCTTATCAGATTCTCAGACAAGAGATTCACAGGCTGCCTTCTCAGCCTGGAAGATGGCACTCAGCAGATCTTCCAGGATGTCTGTTTACATGGACAATTAACCTGTGATAACGCACTCAACCTTGTTAGCATTTAAATAATCTCAAGATCAAAGAGTTTGTGTCATCATGGAAACCCCATTCATGGCCCCATAACACCGTGGAAATGTACAACCATTCTGGATAGGAGAAACTATAATGGAAACCAGTATTGCCTTTGAGCGGTTTTGTGTGATGCATTGATCTGTTATTGATCTACAGTCTGTGTAACATACAGTCTTCTTATCGCAGAGGAAGTCATATATCATATTTACAATTTAATTATGTGCAATTATGTGTGCATTTGGTTGATGCATGGCAGTCATTTTGCACTGGAATCCCAGCTTACAAGCTTACAGCGGTCCTCTAGCGACAAGCCGTCAGTACAACTGACAGGCCACCGGCGTTTTGCAAATCATCCCCATAGAGGTCCGCAAGTCGAGGCGAGGCAGTTGAGATGAGGATCGGCTGTTAAGAGATGGAAAGAGCTGGTGAATGGTCCTGCCACTAGTGGAACCCCGTAGTGCTGAGTTGCAAAATGCTGGTGTGCCAACAGCTGGTACCAATAGCCATCCAATAGGTCCGTGCTTGCTGGGGCCAATCACCACAATTTACTATGAATACCAGGGCAAATGAATTCTGTAAATTAGCAATAATAGTTATCATAGAAAACTATCCCTTTGAGTGTTTTCTGAAGTCCTTTCATCGCACAACATCAAGATGTTCTCTGACTGACAGACACTCAGCCTGACAGATGTAATGGTAGGTTTTTAGTACATTACTGTAATTACCGCAGTGAGGGAACACTGCTTACAGCGTTCTCACCATTCGCTGGATCTCCACTAGACCTCTCTCCCACTCTACTGTTTTCTATTTAATTATACCACTTAAAACTGAAAGAACAATTAACTTATAATGCTCTTGGAAAACCATTTTGACTAAATGAAAGCAATGCAATGTGCCCCATTTCAAAGCACCTTGTGCATTGTCTCAAAGTACTACAGCACTCTTAAATTATGACAAGAAACATGTTAGACCTGTATTTAGTCCTCTGTGGGAGCTGGGAATACTACAGACAGGCAGAGGAGAAAGGAGAGATATTTTTATACCTCCAGGTGTGGAGAGACAAGAGGAGGACATCTACTTGTGTCGTTTCTGCAACATTTCACATGACCTCATAGGTGCCCCCATGTTTAATTTCCTCCCTCTTTGCAGGAGAGGGAGCCTATAGACTGCAGCCAATTCATAGCCACGCCCTGCACCTCAGCTCTCAAGCTAGATTCCAATCGAATGTCAAAACTCCACCAATGACGCCCGTGCGTTTTTAATTATTTTATTTTGTATCTGACGAAAGGACAAACACATTTGAGTTTCCAAAAGCTTCTGAGACTGCAGTTTGGCGGCAGCTTTGAGCTTTGAAGAAGCCAGGGAGAATCGTAGAGTAAAGGTGTTTTAAAAAGCAGACTGAAATTCCACCTCGCCAGCATTCCCTTGCTCTTATGCCATAAGGTATATTTTTGTAGGAAGCCTAAAAATAAACAACAGAAGAGAAAATAGAAAAACTTGTCCCAAGTGTCACAGAAAAAGAAAAAAGTTGGTAGGTGCAAAAAACAGAGCTGTTGTTCACATGTGCTGTATGTATGACCAAATATATTGTGTTTTTACCTATATAATAATTCATTTTGATCACAAAACTTTGATATTACAAGATTTTAAATCAGAATATGACACTGTTTTTATGATTTTTGCAGTTTCTTATCCCATTTCAGCTCACGGTGTAAGAAAGGCTTGAAAGCCAGGTGAATGGCAGGGGAACATCCTTATTCCCCTGTTCAGTGAGAAACCGTCTGTTCCCCGGGGCTGGGCATCGAGCTCATCTCTTTGGGAAAAGCGTCTCTTTCCGAAACGCGACATACTTCTGCCAGTCTCCCCACATTCCTGCAATCAATCTCCAGTGAAATCACACAGCAACGGAGATACACTGGCACGAAGCACCGCTAACAATTTTATATATATATACATAAATCTGGGTTTATTCAACTCTGCTTTCCACTTGGCATAGAAATCGCTGCTACAAATACAGCCCGCTCCACTGAATGTTCAGAAATCAAACGAAAACAAAAACAGCCCCCACAATTCCACACGCTTCCTATAAGTCTCCGCTTCAGGCTGGGAGAAAAACGTTCCCTTTTCCTTTTCAATTTTTCACGTTAACTTTGGGTTGCTTTCACTTTTCTGTCGGTTTGTTGACCTTGAGACCTTTAAAATTGCCTCACTTTGAAGCAGGGATGTGAACGATTGACCAGGTATTTTTGGCTCTGTGTGAAATCCTTCATGGTCGAACGGAGCTCGTGGATCTTGGTGATGGTTGAGGGAAAGATTGAAGATTTTAGATCCCTGTCTCTTCTTTTTTTTGCTCTCCGCAGATCTGGAACGCTCGGTTGTAATTGAAGGCCCGTCCCATGGCTGCGTCTGAATCGTACAGCCGGCCAACGCCACATCAATCTGCAATCCGCCAGCTAAGCTGCACAATAACCGCATAAAAAGCAATTCCTCTGTTCCGGGCTTGGATATCAAATCCTGCTTCAAAGTGAAGAGATTTTTTTTTTTTAAATAGAGACATTTTTTCTTCCATATGCTTCAAGAAATATGCAACAGTAAGAACTATGAATGCAATGCACAATTAATAAGGGGAAAAAGTATCCATATGTCCCCAATATGTATAATTGAATCTATTGAATCAGCTTGCCCTCACCAACCAGTAAATAACATCCCTACACACTACTTTACTGTACAATTTCACCATTTTACTATTATAAAAAAACTGGATGTCAAATAACGACATGCGTTTATGGGTGCACAGGCATAACACATTGGAGAGTGTGAGAGCAGTCTACAAATCGCACATCTGAGATAAATTCACACTTTTAGCTCCCCTTAAATGCAGCCGTCGCGCGTAAACAACTTCACAACTGCACTGCTTTGCATCTCTCCCGTTAAACAATCTGGACTGGTTTCTGCTTTCCGCTGCATAAAATGAATAAACGTCAGCTCCAGATGGTGCTCGGAGCCCAGTGAAATGAGCAGGGTTCCTCGTGGTAAGGTACAGGATAATTATACATGAAGGAACCCCCTTCCCTTCAATTTATAGTACATGCATTTTCTGTGAAGTTTGTTCGATTGTATCAGCACAGACATGCGTTTAATCAGGGTATGTGATAAGGTTTTATTCAATTCTGTGGTGATGACAAATATACAGAACTTTGGTGGATCTCCATGCTGTCAAGCCTTTTAATAACCCCAGAAGAATGGTCTTAACACGCTCCATAAATGGCTGCTCTTCTCGAACTCGGTTCTGAACTCCATAAACCCCCAAAGTAATTACACACACAGTTGCAGCCAGCGGTTGCCACAGTGATGTAAAAGCGATCCAGAGACGACCGCTAATTGCGCGCAGAAAAGGCCGGGTGAGCATGCACACTTGTAAAGACGTTCGGATATAGGGTTACAGCACAGGGGTCTAGTCCAGGAGCCGTCCCGCACGCCCCCCTCACACGCATGTTTATTTAGGCAAGGTCTTTCATTATTCCGTTTCTCTGTTTAAATGCAGGAATGGGGTGCCTTTCAGGCTGACGGTCACTGAAGACGGGAATCTTGGACCGCCACGTGAAATACGATTGCCCTTCTCTGAGAGCCAAGCCGCGAAACCACAACCTGAAATACCATCAGTCCAGTCCATCGCTATCTGTCTGCTTTTACCATCGTAAACATCCTGAGCGTTTCCTGTCGCGCTATTATTGTTTTTAAATGATCGTAATCCACCCAAAATCTGCATCAAAACAGAAAATGTGCAGTATACCACCCACAGTGTTAGAGGTTGTGTGGAACTTATTGTAATTCATCCCATGCTGCATTGAAATAAAACAGTTGGGGGAGGGGAGAGGGGGGGGGGGGTGCTGTCAATCGCTAACTTGTTTGATTTAAAAAAAGAGAAACATGCTCTCCATAGCAAAACAGAAAGACTGGTTCAAATCAGGGAGTCTGATGCCATTTTCAGTTGAAACGATGAAACCTAATTTGACCATCTTTATAATTTTGTACATCACTGTGCATCCCTATGTCGCTTTGTGATCCGATCCAATCCGTATGGAACAGGTGATGGGGCAGAATGACTGTTTCAAATCAGCTGCTCGCTGATAGCTAAAAGTATGTTAGCTGAAGCATTAGCTTCACTCTCCCCTCACAACCTCGGTCTATTTATCATGGGGACACTGCTGCTGCTGCTGCTGCTCCTGCTGCCACTGCTCCTGCTCCTGCTCCTGCTGCTCCTGCTCCTGCTGCTCCTCAATGACTTTCCCCCGCCCCAGTCTGCAGCTTTAATTGAGGACCTTTTGAGAACCTTCAACAATTTCTAAACTATTTCGCCTGAAGCATGCAGAGCCCATAAATCCCTCACTCCATACATGCTTAAATCCCACTTAACATTCTTCTAGGCTACTCAATCTTTTCTCCTTTCATGCGCTCTCTCTCTCTCTCTCTCTCTCTCTCTCTCCTCTACTTCTCTGCCTTTGTTGCACTGGGGCCGATTCGTGATGTTGAGAGACACGCCAAAATATTGAAAGCAACATTGAAAAGAAGCCCATCTCACCAGGGACAACAAAAGGGGCGTGCACAAATATGTGATTGATGGAGAATGAAAAAAAGGGAAGTGGAGGCAGGGAGGTGAGGGCAGGTGTTGACCGGAGTCCTCCTCCTGAAATACGGCTCCATCTGTTTCTCATGCTGAAGGTGCCCCCCTTTCTCGCCGAGCGGAGTCAGGTACAGCCAGCCATGACAGCCCTGACTTTCACTTTAAGGTTTGAGTGCCGTCTTGACATTGGGAATGTTAAGTCCATTAGAAAAGGCTGCAGGGATGTGCCCACACACACACACACACACCTTACGGAATGCTAAGCAGCATTTGATCATGGGTCCCTGGCACGGCTCTATATGCATATATACATGCCTTAAGCCATTAAACCGAAGCAGAACTAAGCATGCCGTGAGTCGCATGTTAGGAAAATGTCACGTTGTTTTTTACGTGTGTGGGAATGTGCGTATGTCTGTGCGTGCGCAGACATGCATGTACGTATATACCGATGTACATCTACTTGCCAGGGAAATGTAAATACGTAATAACTCCTCTTCTCCCAGGTAACAGTTTTTTGTTTCCAGAAGATTCTCAGGATGTTCCCTGATCTTTGAACTTGTGTTTGGACTGCTGTACACTCTGAATAACAGCTTCTGCTAAACGGAGGTGTTGTAATGTAATGGTACATTTTCCCAGAATATTAAGTTTTGTTGTTCCAGTTAAACAGTTTTTTTTTTTTTTTATGTCATCCAATGTTATTGAAAAGCATCCTTCGAGATGGCATTTACGACTAAATCATAACCATCAGGTGATGATTGAAACAATAAATACGGTATGTTCTTGGGGTTGAGGAATGTCCTCCTCGTAAAATTATCACAATCAATTGGGAATGTAACCTGAATGCTCCCCAACATTCTTTAAACGTTTTGTATCAGCTGGATACTGACTCATCTTTCGGTTTGTCCTATTTGAAATTGTATTAATTAGTAAAATACAGCGCACTTTGGAGTATACTGAGATAATGTTACTTCACCGAGATCTTGTGTACCAGAACCATCTTCTTACACAAAGCTGGTAATATGATCCACACTACCTTTCATAACAATAAACCTATTTGTAAACAGTGTTATATGATCTGGAACAAAAAGGAGAACAAACAAAAAGAGCATTGCTTAGGCATTCCTGGGGATGAGAAGGGGAGGAGAAAGCAATTCTAATCTCCCCATATCTTTTGCCTAAAAGCTGAGTTCCACACCGTGTGTAGAATCTGCCCAGCGCTCCTGTTCTCCTGTCAGAACTGTGCTTCTCCGCTCAGCTCTGACAGGAGACAGAAGTAACATGTGAGAAAGAGGCTCTTCACTCTAAATCATTTAGCCTGAAACTAGAACCCCAGGAAGGGGTTTTTTCTTTTTCTGATCCAAGGGAGAGGCAGCAGCAGCTCTGGGCTGGTCCGAATGCATGTAGCGGTGGTCTAAATGTGGTATGCGGTATGAATGCGCATAGCGAGGGTATGAATGCACATAGCGAGGGTATGAATGCATATAGCGAGGGTATGAATGCACATAGCGAGGGTCTGAATGCACATAGCGAGGGT
The DNA here is from genome assembly GCA_022702515.1 of Ilyophis sp. 1 JC-2022. Taxonomy (NCBI): domain Eukaryota; kingdom Metazoa; phylum Chordata; class Actinopteri; order Anguilliformes; family Synaphobranchidae; genus Ilyophis; species Ilyophis sp. 1 JC-2022. The sequence continues at coordinate 19,189,770 of CM040398.1, read as the reverse complement.
ATGAATGCATATAGCGAGGGTATGAATGCACATAGCGAGGGTATGAATGCACATAGTGAAGATATGAATGCACATAGCGAGGGTCTGAATGCACATAGCGAGGGTCTGAATGCACATAGCGAGGGTCTGAATGCACATAGCGAGGGTCTGAATGCACATAGCGAGGGTCTGAATGCACATAGCGAGGGTATGAATGCACATAGCGAGGGTTTGAATGCACATAGTGAGGGTATGAATGCACATAGCGAGGGTCTGAATGCACATAGCGAGGGTCTGAATGCACATAGCGAGGGTATGAATGCACATAGCGAGGGTATGAATGCATATAGCGAGGGTTTGAATGCACATAGCGAGGGTCTGAATGCACATAGTGAGGGTCTGAATGCACATAGCGAGGGTCTGAATGCACATAGTGAGGGTATGAATGCACATAGTGAGGGTATGAATGCACATAGTGAGGGTATGAATGCACATAGCGAGGGTATGAATGCACATAGTGAAGATATGAATGCACATAGCGAGGGTCTGAATGCACATAGCGAGGGTCTGAATGCACATAGTGAGGGTTTGAATGCACATAGTGAGGGTCTGAATGCACATAGTGAGGGTCTGAATGCACATAGCGAGGGTCTGAATGCACATAGCGAGGGTCTGAATGCACATAGCGAGGGTATGAATTAAATTTAATAACGCTGATACTGCAGCACTGGGAGGACACGATGGTGTGATTCATTGAGTTTAATGACTCTCTCTTTTTCTTCCTCTCTCTTTCTCTCTCTCAGCTGAAAGACAAATACAAAAGATAGCTTTCTACAAATTGAGGGCTTTTTTTTGAGGGCTGCAATTATAATTTGTGAAATTTTTGCAAAATTCTGTATAAAACATCTTTTGTTTTTTTTAACTATGCACCCTATATAAAAAAAATTATATTATAGGGTGTATCGCTTTAAAAAGACTATGCAACCTGTAATAATGAAATGATTAGATGTACATGAAATCAAATATATAGCTAAAATAATTTGAATGATTCAGTGTTCCATGGATACTCTCTTGGCACACTATGCTTCCTCTGTTCCTCTAATAATTGTCATTTTTTAAGTAAATGCAATGCCATTACACATCCACTGTAATTAATCGGCTGTAGCGATGTCACCGCCGGTACTTAAGGGAGATGGCTAATCCCAGTGCTAGTAAAATCCCAAATGGAAGTCGGGCTGTAACGCATAATGTGGAAGTCACTTTGGCGGACGGGTGTAAAAGGACGCGCCATTTAAAATAATACACCACATTATTCACCTTTTGTATGAAAGCATTCTCTTTTGACGCCTCGCGGAGGGGGGTAGAGATGCACGCTGTGGCACGAGCTACAATTTTTCGATCAAATTTCCATTCCAAGGAAAGCCTATTTAACTCTGCTGCCCCCTCTCCCCCTCTCCCCCGCTCATCCAACCCAACCCCAACCCCTGTAAAAGAATGTAAAAATCTCTCCATTTCCTCATTTAGCTCCCCATTGCTAATGCAAATATGAAGCAGAAGAGACCGTTCCGGAAAAAAAAGAGATCTGCCTACATTATTCAACAGTTTTTTCGGTGTTTCCGCAGTGTATATTAGATATGCTGGAGAAGCTCGCTCGCCGCCCAAGCCTCATTCATCATATCGAGCGCATTAGAAGGGTGAAGTGTGTATCCCGCTGTAGATTATCTTGTTTGGGTATTTATTCTTACTACATGGGCAGTCTGATTAATGGTCACCTTTGCGCACAGTGACAGAGCGCCGGTATTATTTGTTCTGTGGGTTGGGACGCAGTCGTGTTTCTGGCGAAAGGGTTCAGCCTCCCAAAGCCGTAGCGGTTTATGGTCAGCTTGGGGTTAAGAGGTCTTGGGGCATCAGCGGGCCTGGTGACCGCTGTGGTGACCAGTGTGGTGACTGAGTTGACCGCATCACACAGTGTTGCCTCTGACACACTGTGTCTCTGACACACACACACACACAGTACCAAACTCACCATGTTTATGAAACACACACACAGTACCAAACTTACCGTATCTATGAAACACACACACAGTACCAGGGAAACTAAGGTCTGTTCACACTGGCAGGTTTGGTTTTGTTTTAGTTTGGGAAACGTTTTAGTTGAGAGGTTTTCACTAGCTTGACCTGTTCGTACACATTACTTGCATTCTGTGGTTTCCGAAACGTTTCCTTGACAGCAAATTTGATGTGTTGTGTTCCTTGGTAACCATAGTGATGTTTACAGTTGAAATAAATAAAATTAAAGTAACAACATGGAGTGATTTGCCACATTCCACGTGTTTAAGAAGATGCATCACAGGTTTTTTTTGGCAGAAAAAAAAAGAAGATAGTAATAATAAAATTAATAAAAACTTTGAGTACCACCAATGGAACTCTACATCATTTATTTCTGATGCAAGGAAAATGATCCTACAGGTAGGCTTCGGCACCCGATCCTGTACAAATTCAGTATGACGGATGTGAAGGCAGGCACAGTAACCACAGTAACCACTGTAAATAATATTCCCACATAAAGATGCAGCTCAATTCAATTTCACCAAAAATGTAATTGCGCATGATTTTTTATTCGCTTTTGTTTTCGCAACACGTTTGTTTAACGCCGCTAAATGCGCTCAGCTTATATAAACCCCCGTAGCATGCGATGAGGCGCGTGGTTTGGAAGCCACTGGGTATGACAGGCCTCTAAAGACAGAAAAGTTATTTGTCTTTCCATCAGCTTTTTCCCAATGGGATTTCTTCCTCTGGTACGCAGGTGTTAATATTTCATGCGCACTGAAATTAGTGTATGGGTGGCACAGTGAAAGGAGCGGTGGTTTTTGCCTGCCTTGCATACCCTGATTATTACACCAGTTGAACTGAGATGCAATATTACATCATTCATGTATTTGTGAAGTATTGTCCCGTTGTAGGCTCTAATAAAGTTTTCCGTTTTGCACAGTCAATTGTTACTTTAATGAAGTGCTATAATGAAGTCCTGACGGATTACAGACACTTAACCTCCTAACCCTAGGAAAGTGCTAGTTTATTTTTCATTCTTCCAAGCACAGACAGGGTAAATGACTTGTAATGGCCATTTGGTATGCCCAACCAAGCACTTTCCCTTGGTTTCATCTCCAATACAACTATTTGTGTCAGAGCCATACAATATCTCTTCCTATTACGCTGCCTTATCAGCACACGTGTGCTCTGCCCTGTCAGTGCAGCTGTGACACACGTATGGAGGAGCACGGTGCAGTGGCGTATGAGACCAAAGGCCAGTGTGCCCCACAGGGCTTGTAAACTGTGTGTAGATCTGAAATGAAAGCACAGGGCCTCACATTTAATGACTAAGATTACTTTAATGAGAAGCTGTAATGACATCCTGGGAGATTACAGAGACTCGGGCTCCAGCTCTCTGCCTGCGTCTGCACGGGGGCGTGTTCGGGCGGGGGTACCGCCTCCCTCACCTGTCTCACCCCCTCGCCCATCTAACCATGTCATAATTACACGTCTGTCGTTCTTTTTTTATTTTTTGCTGGCGGGCCTCCTCTCTGCAGCAGAGAGAGAGAGAGAGAGAACAATCAGAGGAAGGAAGGGGGGACGGAGGGAGAAAGGTCGAAAAAGGAAAGAGAGACAGAAAGGTGAAAACAGAGGGAGGGAACGTACGCGAGCAAGGGAATGAAGGAGAGGGAGAGAAGAGGGAAGTGTGAGCGAGAGGTAGCGTAGCGGGGAACGATGTGTTCCTCTTTAGCGGGGACTGTGCCGGAGTCAATGGGCCCCCTGGGCACTGAAATGCCACCTGTGACGGGCAGGGCCCATTACTTACTCAGCAGCTATACAAATCATTTAGAGAAAGACACATTAAGAGAAAAGATGGCGCACGTGTGATTTCAGCAGTGGAAGGGCATAAGCGTATTCAATTTAGTGATGTATATATATATATATACCCAAGCAAGCAGTAAGCTAACAACAGTTGTTTTGTTTGTGTTGAATAAGTCTTTTAATGAGAGGCGGTATGAGACTTGTCATGTTTACGAGCTGGATGACATTCCAGAGCTAATAAACAATAAGGAAATCAGAAATAGAATGTGTGAGTATGTGTGTGTGCGTGTGTGAGCGATAGAGAGGGAGCATATGTGTGTGTACGCACGTGCGTGTGTGTGTGAGAGAATATGTGTGTGCATGCGTGTGTGCGTGTGTGGCCAGGAGGCATGGAAGAACCCATGTGACCTGGTGTATTCAGAGTTCTGGGAACTGTGACTCATGTGACCACCTTGTCACCTCACAACCCTACTGCAGGAGCACTTACAAGGGAGGGGCTCAGGTCTGCCTCCAAGTTTCTACAGAGAGAGAGAAAGAGAGAGAGAGAGGAAAAGAGAGCGAGAGAAAGAGAGAGAGAAATAGAGAGAGAGAAAGAGAGAGATGAGTTGTTCTTTCACAAAATATTTACATTAATATGAATGCAGTGGTTAGACGTCATCGACATGGTTCTCAAACAATCCTTTGCCGATATTAAGATGTTCAGCGGTTTACCACGGTGCACAGCACTTAAACACACCCAAGTCACTCACTCACTCGCCAATCCACCTTCTGAGTCACAAATCAGCGAATTCCTGACCTGAGCCACAGAGGGAGATTAACTGAAATCAGGGGTATCAGCCCTAAAACAGCACAGCAATCACACCTCTGGGGAAGCCGCGTCTGAGAAAGATACAACTGAAAAATAGAACGGAGAAGAAATCGTGAAACGAAAATGAAATGAAAGTGTTAGTTGTAATGTGACACCTAATAGAAAATGTATTCTGTTTTGTATCGTCTCCATTTTCCTGTCGGGGCTAAACTACTCCTATTCTCAGCCTCCACAGAAACATTCAGAGCACACAATGGCGCCTTAGAATGTCACAGTGGGGGGGGTTTGGTCTCACCTTGCTGCGGGTAAGGCCTTATTCAAGCTGACTTCCACTGGGGAAAACTGCATGTGCCAGGCCTTCAGTGGTCTATCTGAGCAACTGGAGCAGCTGGAGTGGTACTGTCACAGTTGAGCTAAATTTGGTATTGCATCAATGCGACTGCTCCACACTGCTGCTCTCAACACTGCTGCTCTAATCACTGTTCCACTCAACACTGCTGCTCTCAACACTGCGCCTCTCAACACTGCTCAACAATGCTGCTCTCAACACTGCTGCTCTAATCACTGTTCCACTCAACACTGCTGCTCTCAACACTGCGCCTCTCAACACTGCTCAACACTGCTGCTCTCAACACTGCTGCTCTAATCACTGTTCCACGCAACACTGCTGCTCTCAACACTGCGCCTCTCAACACTGCGCCTCTCAATGCTGCTGCTCTCAACACTGCTGCTCTATTCACTGTTCCACACTGCTGCTCTCAACACTGCTGCTCTCAACACCGCTCCACTCAACACTGCTGCTCTAATCACTGTTCCATACTGCTGCTCTGACCACTGCTCACACTGCTGCTCTCAACACTGTTCCACAGTGCTGCTCTCAACACTGCTCCAAAAAATCTGTTACTCGCATTGTTTAGTTTACAAGCCTACTTTCCCAACAAATGCCATCCAGCTCGCACGGTGTTTTGCGCTAAAAACTGGGCCCAACCTTTTTATTGTCTATGAGGTCGATCCTCATCGAGCCCGATATAAAATGACAGAATTAGGGCCTTGGGTTCTGGTCTGGTTTTATCAGGCTCAGGTAAAAATAACAAGCTCTAACCCACACATGCACACACACACACATCATTGAATTTCATTCCTTATGATTACAGATTATGCAGGCGGAAAAGTTATGCCACTTAGAGCAGAGCTTGAAAACTCAGAGCTTCTGCATCACACAACTAAATGAGACAGAATTAACTGTTTTTATCCCTGAACCAGCTACCCTGCATTACCCCATTAGCCTGATTGGGCTGCTCATAACATTACAGCGCTATGAGCCTGACTGGGCTGCTCATAACATTACAGTGCTATGAGCCTGACTGGGCTGCTCATAACATTACAGCGCTATGAGCCTGACTGGGCTGCTCATAACATTACAGTGCTATGAGCCTGACTGGGCTGCTCATATCACTACAGCGCTATGAGCCTGACTGGGCTGCTCATAACATTACAGCGCTATGAGCCTGACTGGGCTGCTCATAACATTACAGCGCTATGAGCCTGACTGGGCTGCTCATAACATTACAGCGCTATGAGCCTGACTGGGCTGCTCATATCACTACAGCGCTATGAGCCTGACTGGGCTGCTCATAACATTACAGTGTTATGAGCCTGACTGGGCTGCTCATAACATTACAGTGCTATGAGCCTGACTGGGCTGCTCATAACATTACAGTGCTATGAGCCTGACTGGGCTGCTCATAACATTACAGCGCTATGAGCCTGACTGGGCTGCTCATAACATTACAGCGCTATGAGCCTGACTGGGCTGCTCATAACATTACAGCGCTATGAGCCTGACTGGGCTGCTCATATCACTACAGCGCTATGAGCCTGACTGGGCTGCTCATAACATTACAGCGCTATGAGCCTGACTGGGCTGCTCATAACATTACAGCGCTATGAGCCTGACTGGGCTGCTCATAGCATTACAGTGCTATGAGCCTGACTGGGCTGCTCATAACATTACAGCGCTATGAGCCTGACTGGGCTGCTCATAACATTACAGCGCTATGAGCCTGACTGGGCTGCTCATAACATTGCAGCGCTATGAGCCTGACTGGGCTGCTCATAACATTACAGTGCTATGACCCTGACTGGGCTGCTCATAACATTACAGCGCTATGAGCCTGACTGGTCTGCTCATAACATTACAGCGCTATGAGCCTGACTGGGCTGCTCATAACATTACAGCGCTATGAGCCTGACTGGGCTGCTCATATCATTACAGTGCTATGAGCCTGACTGGGCTGCTCATAACATTACAGTGTTATGAGCCTGACTGGGCTGCTCATAACATTACAGTGTTATGAGCCTGACCAGGGAATTCAAGCCAACTCAACTAACTGACCTATAAATAAATGCTGGCTAAGATTTGGCAGAGCCAATAAGATTGCAGGAAACCAATTTCACAAACCTGTGAAAAAAACTTACCATCAGAATATCAAAGCAACAAAACTGTGTCTCAAATATTTCTGCTGCCAAAATCTACACCAGTGAGCAGTGAGGCCACTTCACCTGCTTAATTGTTATTCTGTTTCCTGTCATTATCTCTGCATTGTTTTGAGTCTCAGTCTGTGTTTAGGCTGTGTAGGCACTGATACGACTGTAATCAAGCCTTGGATTTATATTAAGGATGTCTCCTCATGTCTACTTCACTAAAAATAAATAAATAAATATTCTCAAAACAGACAATAGGTTTTTGATTTGGTGAAAGCACATAATTTATGCATGTGGTTGTAGTGGCAGGAAAATTGCAGGTGACATAACCATGATAGCTTGATTTTGTTTGTATACATTTTAGTAAAAGGTTTTTGTCCCACCGGGTATAATTTGGACGAGGTACAGGAGTGTTTATTGTTTTTGGGCTCACAGGAAGACGCATTGCATTGCCTGAGACTGTGATAATAAACCGCGCCCCTCTTTGTTGCCGCCAATGCATTCGTCTGAGAATAACGTTGCTACGAGGTTGCAGAGACGCGATGTTAGAACGTTAAACGCCGGGAGGGCTCAAAGCCAAGGTGCGAAACAGGAGAGGGGAGAGAGGCCTTTATTACAGCTGGGATAATGACAGGGTTCACCGCCAGACTGCGTTGCGAATTCTCACACAGCCACGCATGGAATGCCTTTGTCTTCCTTTCTCTACTGTTATTCAGGAGATACACGGCAAGGCTCGCGCCACGTGTTTCTAATGCCTAATTTCTGCCTGTCCACTTTTTGGGGCAGACATTTTGTTAAAGAAGAATCTTCTAAAAAAACACAGTTCAGCAGGACATGGATTTTTTTAATGTAGGCTACCTAATTAGAGAAGGCAGACTCTCATTGGTCAGTAATCCCGAGCAGCATGTGGGACATTCTCCAGTGAGGCTGTGGTAGCGTCCTCCCTGTGTGCTCTGCTGGAGAAGGCAGGGAACATCTTTCCCTCCCATCTGAGGTTTAATTGACACCTGGGGCCCTTTCTCTTTCCCTCTTTGTCCTTCTCTCCGTCCCTCTCATCCTCCTGCCCTTTTCCCTCTTTATGTATCTCTCTCCCACTTTAATTTCCTCTCTCCCTCTCTGTACTGTGCTCTAGTCTGTTTATCCCTACCTACCCACTGGGGAGACAACTCAGCCCATAGAGCCAGAGGGGAGTCCAGCACGTTGGTCCTAAGACAGACAGGCCTGTTTGAATGCCATTATTTACCTTCCCCAGCCCACACTACAGCAGAGGGAGAAGGGCCGTGCCTCCGATTCCACCCGGGGCTTTTACTGAGGTACTCTCCCATGCTGCGGGGTACGCCAGGCACCCAATGTACCTCTGGATGTGAGCCTACAGTATGACCCTCAGGCCACAGTCCAGTGCTCTATCCCCTACCCTGCACACTGATACTCCAGGCCTGGCGAGCTCCAGTTTCGGCTGGCTTCTCTGGTGTTCCAGCACTTAAGTGCTTAATTTAAGTCATTTGTTGGCCAATTATGTATTATTAATCAGTCAATGTATTAATAATAGCTTGTTTGTAAGGTGCAAACTGGCTGCTGATTGAAAGGAAACCACAGAAACCTGCAGAAAAGTTAAGTTAAGCCTGCAGACGATGCAGCCCTCCAGGGCTGGATTTTCAGTCAGATCCTTTTCTAAACTGGGAGATGGTCCTGCCAGGAAAGGTTTCAAGCGTAGATTCTTCACACTCACCAGATATTCAGCTCCTGCATTCCTTCCATCCTCCCTTCTTAACTATAGGAGTTTCTGGTTGGTAGAGTGAGTTTCTGGTTCTATATTGCAATATATAATGAAACTTAAAGTATGCTTAAGTATAATGTTTTTCACATGGGTCAGCTTCTATGGAAGTCATTTTACTCAATGTTAAAAGTATATAGCTGAGTACCTACTGAGTCTATAGGTTATATTTTGACTGCCATTTGGGCTCTGCTACTGTGCCTCTCTGGGTTATTTCCTTGTTCTTGTCATTGTAGTGCTCATTTACCCATGAGTAAACGGGGAACGGCAAGAAACTGGACCAGGGCTTCGCTCGGGCAGGTTGAGAAAGGCAGGTTTGAAATCCCGACAAGGTGAAACACAGTTACGTGACAAACAGACTCCCGGTTCCATTTCATCGATGCGACTGACAACATAATTAAGCCATTGTGAAAACTGTAAACGCGATGGGCAGGTAAACCCGGAATGATCAGCGATCACGAGGCATTAAAAGCCCAGAGTGTGAACCTGCCCCGCACGGCTGCGTTTCGCCAAAGCGCGCGGCAGAGCATACCGCCGCCACACTATGCAGGCAGCTGTGCTCCACTGGTGCATTGAAGCTAGTATTGTGATCACAACAATCGCGTGCACCTCTGAGCCCACCGCTGAATGCTCAGCACGTCAGGCCCTGGGGGTTTTCTGCATTTTCTATCCCACAGTGATTCGAGCACATTATACAAAATGATAAACAACATTTTATATATATATATATATATATATATATACTGTATATACACACATATACATATATATATGTGTGTATATATTGCAATCCCAACTGATTTGTTCCAAAAAAAAAAGTAACTCTCTGATGGATTTAGAGGCCGTTTCCCATGGTGAAAGGTGAGTTTTAAACAGGTTAAATCTAAAGAGATACCTCTGCCACTGCCAGGGAGGCCATTATCTTTCAGAAAGATCTGCCCCTTTCAGACAGTGCACCCACAGACGAGTAATGTGTACTGTAGGGGTAAGTGAGCTGCGTTTTATCTTTCTCAAAGACATTAAAAATGAGGTTAATTTACAAGGAAGCAAACCCAGTACTTTTCTGTACTTAAGTGATTTTCTAGTTCTTTCAACGAGACCAGAGCATGCCAAAGGAAAGGTTTATGATTATATAGAGTGAGACTAATCAGTAAATCACTCGCAGTTTATGAGTCACCCTGTACGTATATGTAACGTGTTGTAAGAGGAATCTGACTGATAACACAGCTGCTGTTTAGACGTGCTTCTGGCTGCTTCATATCATCATATCATTTCATATCAAATGATCTCCACACTGTTCCCCTCAGCTTGGAATATAACCACGTTCTGCTAGGATGTCAAAGGGAAAATCGTCGGCCTTTTAAACAGGTTTGCATGCATCTTTGTGCCGTGCATTTACAGAGATTGTCGGCTCAGATTTTTTATGATTTGTGAACTTCAGAGAGTGTGAGCTGCTGTAAAACCCCTGCCATGCCAGGCTGTGTTTTTTTGGAGGGGGGGAGGGTTGGCAATTTCATGCTGCCTTTTGTATCCAGTATTCTACTTCTTTTTTTATTTTATTCTTTTCAAAAATAGAAAAGAAACATGATTGAACACAGCTGCCAGTGGTCTGAAGGTTATGCTGTGTGATATGTGTCCAGCATCACTATGGTAACCCTTGAACTGAGCATTAATGCCGCTAGCATAGAGTAGCCTTTGGCTTCCGTCTGCCCCTAATAAAGATACTACCATCTCACATCATAGCATTGTTTTGAGTTGCAAGTAAATTCAGTCTAGTTTTTGATGAGAAATGCTCCGGATGTGGAGACGGAGTTGGGAGTTGCTTGGGAAGGACAGGACTGTCAGTGACGGCTCTTTCAACACCATCTCCGATGTTCTGCGATGGACTCTCCACACCTTTCCTGACCATCCCTGGCTACTGTTCAACCCGCAAATGCCGTCCCATTGTTCTCTCGGTCCAAAAAAAAAACTTTCCTCATCCTGTGCTCGTACGCTGCCTTTGTCTTTTTCAGTAACCCTGTTTTTCTTTGCTTTGGGGTATTTTTTCGCTGGCGCTAAGTCCACAAAGATACGGTCGATGCCGGATGGTCTCGCTGGTCTGGGTGAGAAGTGCTTCCGTTCTGTCATGTGCACAGCACTGATGGACAACCATTCCTTACCTAATGAGATCTTACAGCACAATCACATGTGCACGGGTGTGTGTGTGTGTGTGTGTGTATGTGTGTCCTCGTGTGTGTGTGTGTGTGTGTGTGTGTGTGTGTGTCCTCGTGTGTGTGTGTGTGTGTGTGTCCTCGTGTGTGTGTGTGTGTGTGTATGTGTGTCCTCGTGTGTGTGTGTGTGTGTGTGTGTGTGTGTGTGTGTGTGTGTGTGTGTGTGTGTGTGTGTGTGTGTGGATGTGGTTTTATGTGTTTTATTTGTGTGTGTGTGTGTGTGTGTGTATGTGTGTGGATGTGGTTTTATGTGTTTTATTTGTGCGTGTGTGGTGTTTTTGTGTTTTGCGTGTGAGTAACTCCCAGTCTCTCTGAAAGGCGTCAGCGGGTGAATTGTACCGGTTGGAGCTCTTACCCTCATCTGATCTTCATGGTTAGCAGACGCAGCCTTTCACAAACAGAGATTGTAACAAACCAAACGGAAAAGTGTCTCGTTACATTCCTATAACGTTCTCAAGCAATAACATTACTGTGACGTTACAGTAACTGTCGTGAGGATTTTGTGTCTTGTCGTGAGGAGGTATTTTTAAACCAGGTACTGTTTGTATTTTTGGAAATAACAGGTCAAAAGCTGCACAGTTTAACATGCTGTGGAATGTGTCAGATGAAAGGTTTTTCCCTGTGTGAAGACAGCCAAACAGTAGCCATGCTGTCTGCAGAACTTCCACCCTAAAAAAAAAAAAAAAAAACTTGTCTCACCTCGGGAGAACGTAAATATTCCTGTAAGCGATCTGTCATTGCTCTCTCCAACAAACATATTCCTCAAACCCTCACCTCTCCACCTTCCGTAGCTCCCGTAGCAATTCATCTGCATCCAGACATTGTAAATTACACAGGAACTACGGCTTCATTTTGGCTGGCAGCAACAAAACGAAATATTGGCTTTCACACACTCAGTCAGTGCCTTGACGTTCCTGAATAGATTAATCTTTAAGTTCTTTGCATGTTTTCACAAGCTGCTTGCACATGTTCAACGCCAGAAAGCAACTTCTGCCTTCATAATTTGTGCTGTTGTTTTTGTTATTTACTTTTCAATTATTCTCAGCAAATGTTTTGATTTATTTTGCAGTTTTTCTGTGATAGAATGAATTGCCCCAGTAGGCTTTCGTACATTTATTTAAAGTCCATGCAATTAAGAGTCTCTTGACCTTCCACTGGAGATTATGTTCACTCTGTGTTGTTCATACAAATGTACGGAACAATTGTTCTCCTTTTAAATGATAACCAGAATGGAATTAACTGCCTGGCATTGCTGCAGTTATTTTTAAGTTTCCATGGTAATTGTACATACCCATAATTAGTTTGAGCTTCAAGGTGTTTGTTTTTCATTTAGATAGATCAATTGCATTTCAATCTGTTCTTTTTCTGTTAATATAGTGATGGAGTAAAACTGAAACTTCAAAGTAGATCGTATCTAGCTAAGTAAGTAAACATTAAAATCACTGATTCATATCTTTAAGCATTTGTAAGTGGTTGAGAAAGAGCTACTACAGATACACACAAGCAGCCTGGCTTCATTCGGAACATGGAGGACCATAAGAAAAACCTCTTACCAGAAAGCCAGCAGGTGGAGAGGAGACCAGCAGGTCTCACAGGGGGCTCTCACATGCCTGCCAGAGAAGCACCTGAAAGAGCCTTTTTCTACGTCGCCACATAAAACAAAATGTAAAAAATTATAATAACATCAAAGACAGGATATAATGTCTCTCTCTCTCTCTCTCTCTCTCTCTCTCTCTCGTTTCTGTGTTTGCATTATTGGTAAATTAAAGTATAATTATGTGGTTGGATGTACGCCTTCATCCATCAAAATATAAAAATATAGCATAAATAAATCTACTAATTTAACACGGCAAATAGTAAGTGAAAATCGTAAATAACTAAAAGCAGTTTTTGTTTTTATTTTGTACGTAGATTGTGTCGTGTATTTAATTGTACTACCATAACAAAATTAAATCAAGCCAGGTACACACAATTTTGCGGCGCCCTTAATTTTAACGAGGTTTATGTGCTTGCGAATTTTACACCCAAATATTTACAAGGCGCAAATGAACAGAGGACAGAGGACAAGCACACACTCACTTTTCTCTTTCGTTTATTTAAACTCGCCAAATGTGCAGATGTTTTTGTTTTTAAAATTTTCAGATAAAACTGAGCATATGTGATGTGTGTAAAGCCTACAAATTAATACAACTCATATTACATGGCAAAGCTAATTAATTGTGTGTTTAATCCAGGCTTATATGAGTGGATGATATCATTACCAAACCCTTGTAATCTAAATAGTTAACAAAACAGTCATTTGCTCACGTCAGACCTGGTGACCCATAAAAGCCAATTAGACATAGAGGCGTAAGTAGCAGATTGAGGAGGAAGGCCCAGGCAGAGACAGAGACTGCAGACTGCACCTGTCACAACGCCGTTAAATCTCTTTCCATTATTTCTAAATCCTCACACGGGGTGGACAGAATAGAACTATGAAGTTTGTGAAGATAAATAGTAAAGTTTGTGAAAAGAGATACACATTTAATTTCTCCTGCTGTACAACTTCCAGAGGCATTTTGTTTTCCAGCAGAGAGCAGCTATTTATCATGTCTGAACCTCTTACAAATAAACGCACTTTCAATTATTGAAAAAAATCTATCTAATGTATTTTCAAGTATCTCTCGCAAAGGGGAGAGAATTATTGGAGTAAAAACATCAAAGACAAAAATCGCTTGTTTGTACAGTTCCTTGATTTAAGAAAAACTTGTAAAACAATAGAAACACATCCGCTCAGAGGGACGGATGTCAGGAAGTGTATGTTTGTGTTAAATAAATGATTTATCGGGAAATTGTCTATCTCGGTTCCCCTGGTCTTATGACTCTTGATATCCTACCAGATCTGAGAAATAAATCAATCTTGTTTTTATGTGTCTTATTCCCCGAGTGAAGACCTGCACATCACACACTGCTGCACACGCTCGGACCAAATCCATCTGGAATTCCTCACAATCATCTTATTTGTGTTTAATCTCACAGTGTACTAACCAAACCTCTTCAGCTCACTGCTGTGGGTTGTTTTTTTCTCAGATAACTAAGTTCTGGTTTCTCAATGATGTTGTCAAAGCAACGTTTTTTTTTTTTTTTGTTGCAAAACCAAATACGAGTGAAGAATTCCAACAGGGGGTGTGGAACAGAGAGCGTGACTCCGGGTATCTTTCATATGCACTGTTTCGCTCTGCATTTGTCTAAATCTCTGTCCGACCTAGCGACGCACCTTTGTCACACAAGCCTGCCAATAAAAGAGCTCTGTTACCCTTTCTTTAGGAAATCTTGTAGCTTTGTTCAGTGCAACACTTTTTAAGTGCTTTGCGACAAGATTAATCCAGGAAGCACACGCAGTGTATTGAGTGTGAAGGCGCTGTGACTAAAAGCAGCGTTTGGAGATATTTGTGTTCAACCAATGACATACTGTCTATATACATATATAATATAATATCTGGGAATGAAAGGGCCTTTCAGTTCAACAGAGAAAGAAACATATAGAAAGCAGAACTGGATAAAATATGTTTTTTATAATTTCATAGAATTTAGAGAGCTACATGCATGGCAGACCAGCTGTCAATAAGAGATAAAGATCCAATAACCTCACGGAGGAACAATCAGGTTAAAGCAGCTTCACTGGGATATAAAAGTCACGCACACAGATGAGCACCAACAGACTTCAAAATAAAAGCGTTGAGAATGGGACGTGACATGCTTTAAAAAGATGTGATCAGTACCTTACAAAAAGACAAAGGTTTCAATGACAGTTTGATGTATGTCGTACGTCATGCTGTGAACCCTGGTTGAGTCCGGCCGTATCCAAAGTCAGCCTATGGAACGCTAGAACATGAATTACGAGCTCACCTGCATCCTTACCTGTGGAGTGGAGAGCAACCGAAGGCCTTATCTTGTATCAGTGGCGGTTAATCAGGGGTGTTAAACAGACTCTTTTGAGGGGGAGGGAGTTTCCACACAATAAGAATGTGTTCACGTCGGCACCTGCGTTGGTGCACAATGCTGCAATAGAAAACGAATTGTCTGTAAATAATTGTGCAAATCACAAGTCTCTGTACATGAACAAAAGTACATGCGTGTACATGTACGTATGTACAGTGCACATACAAATAGAAAAAATGTCTACAAGCCCACGCACACACACAGTCTCAGTATCTTTTCACCCTCCAAACATAAACAGCCAAACAGGTAGATATGGTGAGTGATACATAATCAAGCCTAATCAAGCAATCAAAATGCACCGTGTCTATGAACAGGGAGATGCTGATTAGTTTGCCATCAATCTACAGCTCTATTCTTTTATTCTTTCTGGGAGTCGTCTTTCCGGCAGATTCTACGTGTGGTAATGAGTAACTCTCTCAACTCTCGCGACAGTGTGGGGACCTGCTGCAGCCTGTGTCGTGGTCCAGCTACCTTACGGGGACACAGCAGGCCGGCATCAGACCACTGCCCCATGGAGTCCTGATTTAGCACTCTTTAAATAGCTTCCGTTCTCATCCTCATCAGGCAGCTATTCAACTCCAATTCAGTTAGGCGGAAAATCCAACATAATTGCATTAAATAGTTCAATTATTGGGCAGCCACTCAATTTCATTGGGGAAACTTAAATATTTATGGTACGGCATACGGGAATTCCCTCAAAGAAATTAAAAAAAGAACACCAGTCAAAATGTGCGAGAGCAATTAAGGTTCTGCTCATAAACACAAGTGACAAAGAAAAAAAAAAAGAAAAAACTTAGTTTGAAAATGTTCCAGTATTTCAGCTATAAAAACATTTAAGAAACGTAAATGAAATCATAGTTTGAATTAGCAGCCTGGTGCCTTTTGATATGTTTCTTTACCGGAGGCGGTGAGTGGAGCCTGCCGAGAGCTCCCCAGCTGACTGGGAGCTCTGTACTGAGTGGCTTTGATGTAGAGCACAAATGTAGACAGCTGTCACACCATGGAGTGACCGCACACACTCATTCTCTCCCAAAGAGAGAGTGACAGGACACAGTGTGTGTATGTGCGTGTGTGTGTGTGTGTGTATATGTGCGTATGTGTGCATGTAAGTGTGTGCACGTGTATGTGCGTGTGTGTATGCATATGTGTGTATGTAAGTGTGTGCACGTGTATGTGCGTGTGTGTATGCGTATGTGCGTGTATATAAGTGTGTGTGTTTGTGTGTGCATTTGCGTGCGTGTATGCATGTGCGTATGTGTGTATGTAGGTGTGTGTGTGTGCCCTTTTGTGTTTGTTTTATTAACACACAACAAAATATATGCCTACAGCATTCCGGGGTGACTACAAGAAGCTAGGGGAAAACTCATAATGCTCCATATAATTTAGCGTCATCATGTTGACCTGTTAACAGATATGGAATGTTAAGAATACAGTGGGTATGAATCACACTAATATTTATCAGCAGCATATGGAGATGGCAAACAGACAGCACTACAGGTAAATTGAGCCTGGATTAATGTATGGGTCAGGCAACTTCTAGGTCAGGGCATAAACTGGTAGTGCTCACTATGAAATTATTCAAAAAATTCTAAACACTGTGTGTGTGTGTGTGTGTGTGTATATATATATATATATATATATATATATATGAATCCATGCTGTTTCTGTGTTAGCAGTCCTTTTCTGAACTCTCTGTGCTTTTTGTAATGTGTTCTTAGTAATCAAACTATGTCAGTGCGATGATATTACAATCCTCCAAATAAGAGAATTGAAAGTGCCATAGATAAATATTTCATATTGCTGTGCACTATCTGAGCTCCAGTGCTCTTGAGCTGAACTCCAGGGATGATTAAGAGTATCGTATTATCAGAGTACGGCTCATGTGTTGTATATAAAACAGAGGGAGAGTGAATTTGGCCAGTTATTACACATTTGTGTAATTTGCACCTCCTGAGTGAGGCTGTTGATCATCGCAGCTCTCACCACTTTGTTAATTACACTTCTGAACTGGGCTGGCGAAAATATGCAAAGGCTCAGCATTCTCCATTAATTAATATGAACACTGAATGTCAAACAGAAGATACTGCTGCACACCAACACAGTGTAAGAGTGCCATTACTGCACGTTTGGATTAATTCAACTTCAACTGAAACTATTAGTCACAAGCGAGTCACGCCAGGTTTTTGGTGAATTTTTAGTGCAAAGTGAGGGGGAATTAGTCACCGTAATTATTGTTATTGATTCATGAAAGATAATTAGACAGGTGCTGGGGAGAGAGATTGAGAAATCAGGCTTGACTCTAAGCTGAGGTACTGACCTTCGGAATGCAGGCAGGACCCGGTGTGTCACATTCGCTGCCTGTAATTACCCAAAAGTAACAGTGACAGAACTACCATTTAAGATCCACAATTTTAAATATTAATTTTGTACTCTGATTGGCACAAAACATAGGGTCAAACACAAGTAGGTTATACTTTTCTATAGCCATTGATTAGTTATTTGGAAAAGCAGTTTTTTTGTGAGTGTGTGTTCCAAATGTCATGAAAGTAAAAGATGAATCAATTATACGCTTCCTGGAAAAGGAAAATAAATTGTGATTCCTCTATTTACCATTCGCATTCCATAGGTAACATGACCACGCGGCAAGGCATAAATTAGAGTCATATTTTACATGAGATCTACCGGACCCTTGTCCTGAAGTGTAAACAATGAGCTGCCACTCGTGGCACAGGTTCTTTCATCTCTCATCTCTCTTCCTTGCAGAGGAAGCCCCCAAAATCTGATAAATAATGCACCCCCACCACCCTTCACTTTCCAAACGTCCTTCTGAGAACCGCGGGCAGAAAAAAAAAAAGAAAGGCTCTTTGTGTCCGAACGGGAGGTCGGTGGAGGTTCTGGAACAGTCCAGCGACTTGAGTGGGGGGAAAAAAGAACCCTGCTGCCGTAGTTACAGTCCCTCAGATTTATGATTTTTAATTAACATAGATTATTACAGCGCCAGCGTTGTCTGTCCCTCTCTATTTACGGCCTACTTGTATCCTCCCTGTTTTTTTGCAAGAAGCAAAAGGCGCAGGAACATCAGATTGAGCCTTTACCTCCATCTGATCCAATGCGGCCGTTATTAACTACAGGTTGATTCTTTCTTTGCACGGTAGGAGAGAGCAGATTCTAGGGGACGAATGTTTGAGGTGGGTCCAGGAGGGAATTGGGGGTGCTGAGGGAGGAGACGGGGCAGAGCGGAATTCCTTGTTGGAATGTTCAGAGTCGTAAAGGCGAAAACACGCACGTTCCCCCGGAAGGGTTTCATTGTTTGATTCTTCCATGGAAGAGCTGCTGATATACATTCCAGCAGCATGTGACATGAGAAACCACGGAATGTGCAGTGAATGAAATTTGCAGACAACCTTGAGCAGAAAGATTATAAGTGCCACCATTTCCTGTGCAAACTGACCACTTTAAGGGGTGCTGCTGTCATGTCAGTTTTAGAAGCTGTTTAAAATGGGAAGAAAAAATTTAAACCATGCATTGTGTGTGTGTGTGTGTGTGTGTGTGTGTGTGTGTGTGTGTGTGTGTGTGTGTGTGTGTGTGTGTGTGTGTGTGTTGATTTACTAGTAAAGCTTATTATTATTATTATTATTATTATTATTATTATTATTATTATTATTATTATTGTTATTAACAGCAGTCATAGTATCAGCAAACCATTCAAACATTAACACTATTGTTGCATTTCTGATATATATTGAATGATTGTAATACCTTGGTCTCATCAGCTAGCATGGATGTTTAATGGGCTGGAATGAGCTATGATAATCTGAGAAGAGATTGACATTGACAGGTCAGCCACCATGTGTCTTGTCACCATGTAAAAAACTTTCTTGTCTGTTATCAGTCAAGCCCTTTTGTCAGAGTGCTATAAATTTCACCAACTGACAGCTTCATTGGGGAAGACGAGGATCTATTCAGTCCTATAAACTTAGACGAATGACACAGTGCCTAAACAATGCAGCATAAACTTTAAAATGTACAGGCTTCCTATTTTTCTTATTGAATAAAAAAAATGTATGGTCATAATCAGATATAATATATATTATGTATATACATTTTTTCCACAGTGAAACAAAATCCTGATGTTCGCTTCGCTGCTGGATCCTGCAGATGCCAGTCAACCATAAACAAGATGTCAGTAAGGCTTAGTACTTTGTTTTGTATAGTTTTTCTCGTCTTTCATTGCTTGACAATTTCTCAGGAAGTTGAGTTTAAATTTTAATGACACAGTGAAAGCCTGTATTATTGGTAAAGCCAACTACTCTGAGAATGAAAGCCAGGTAAGGAACAAAGAGTGTCAGAACAAAACCACAGAGCTACACATCCACTCCGGCGAGGCATGTAGGTGAGAATGAGTGCTGGGCAGACTATTAACACAGAAGCAGTTTCCCCCGCTAAAAACGCCATAATCCTATTTGCAGTGCTCTGATGGGGTGTCTGGTTCCTTTATGTCGAGACGATAAATCCGAAAGCCGAGCCCCCATCTTACAAGTTCAGATTCCTTAAGTGGATCCTGTGATTCCTGAGTGTAAATAAGGAAGATTAGGCTGATCGTGCAGCTTGTGTTCGCGGCTTCTGCGAGAGCTGTTCCCAGAAGCCGTTTTCAGATCTTGTATGGAGCGCGTAAGTGTTGTGTACATGTACACACTGCCGCAGCTACCGACGCCCATCCCCCCACCCCACCACAACACGCAAAATCACAACACTGTCAAACTACTGAGAAAAGTGTCAACACGGCGAGGTTAGACTCTGTGCCCGTTTTCTTAGGCCATGACTACAGGAAGATCTCCCTCTCACTGTCTCAGTTCTGGATTGGCTGGCTCCTGCAGTAACAGTGCTTTGCCAGTAGTGGGTGGAAAAGATAGCAAAAGTATTCACTTCAATATTAACATCATCATTTTCTGCATTATCAAATTTCATAATTTAAAACATATACGCATAAAATATGCAGAAGTTGATCGGCAAGAACCCAGGCTCCTATCCCTCCAAAAGTGGAAAACTACCCCGCTCAACAATTCATCTGCACCCCCCACCCCCCTCCCGCCAGTCAACAATTCCATGAAGTTTGCGAATGTATAATTTCTAAACCCCCACCGAAATGAATTCCGGGTTACGCCGCTGCCATAAACTTTGGCCTTACTGTTCGCGAACAGTACTTATTCATTGTTCTTTATTCAAGTTAATTACATAAGCGGATTGTAAAACACATTCGAAACAATCCCCTTCTGTTCGACTCACTAAATCACGCGCTGCTCCTTATCTCAGGTGTGACTCACCCTCCATCCTGTATGGCCGGTTACCCGGGCGACAGAGGCTTAAATAGGTGCCGTGTGAGTGACTCAGCTTCGTTTCGTTCCAGTGCCGTGTTTCACGTGGAACGCTGAATGCGTTGCTTTCACCTCCGCCCAGAGAGTGTCTCTGTACGAGCCTGCCGCTCCACCCTCGGGACCGGGAAGACGTCCTGGCAGGCAGGTCCAGGCA
>CM040398.1:19074150-19166650 GCA_022702515.1 Ilyophis sp. 1 JC-2022 | reverse complement strand
AGGGGCATAGATAGGAGCCATCGTATCCTCCACTTTGAGTCCCATCGCTCTCCTTGCCATGTATATCATGGTTAAATACAAAACAATATCAATATTTATTTAAAATTACTCTGATGAGATAATCCAATCCAATCCTGTCTTACACAGGTCACTGACCAAAAGCCAAGAGGAGAGCTCCAGCGGAGGACGCTCCATAGACCTGCCTGCAGAAAAAGGTTCATCAAGGACATGTCTGCGGACCTGCAGTATTTTTGTTCTTCGCCTTGTCAATGGCTTCAGCTCACAGCCAGTGTGACACTGAACATAAACATAACAGTGGTCTCATTTATGGAGTGCCCCTCTCCAAGGAGAACAAAGTGCTGTTTTGAAATTGCTGTGAAATTGAGCAAAAACTCAGAACTACCCACTGTGAAGTCATACAAGGTGAGTCCAGTTGGTCAGGAGTATGATGACGCTACTGAAAGGCAATTTTTTTTTCCAATTATAATTTCAGTCAGAATACTTTCTGAATTTGTTTTCTGTAGGGGTGGGACAATGCACCGGTGCATCGCGGTGCATCGATCCGAATGTGTAAATACAACTGCATCGATCTGTAAGATTCGAATCGATAAGCATCGATTAATATCGCATTTTAAATGAATGTGCACATGTATTCATTTATTCAAAAATAATTTAAAATATATATTTCTAAGACACGACTACTTTTAAAACTGTTTTGACCAGCTTCAATCCATGTTTCTGCTCCAACCCCCACGTAAGCGTGAGTTGAAAGTCGGGACAGGCGGGAATCAAGCGACAATGAGACGGACAGATCTGAGCGAAATGGCTAGCTGCGTGCTCGCTGAGTGCGACAAAAGAGACAGAAACTTACAGAACTTGCGATGTTCCGAACAGAAAATCAGTGGTATGGAAGCATTTCGGGTTTAGAAAGAAGGAGGGTGTACTTGACAAAACCGCTGCAATATGCAAGATCTGCCAAGTAGAAATCAGATACACAGGTAACACCGCAAACATGATAAACCATTTGAGCCGATGATACACAATTAACGTGAAGGACAGCAAGCGCGGTAGAAAGCTAAACTCGGGAGTCATTGACACTTCCCCTGAGTTTCCTGGAGAAATGGCCAAACAGTTCGATTTTTTTGTATAATTGTTTTTATTAGTTTTTATACACATACCGTGTCCACAGTTAATTGTAAAGTGCTTTCTGATTTTTAAATTTAAACCATTTTCTATTCAAAATCAAGTAGACGTTCGAGACAAACTAAAATAGTAAGACTATTTCCAATGTCTTACGTTTAATTAATTATTACTACGTTAACTGTTCGATTCACTTAATGAATGTCGTGGAACCTAGATACACCATACCATGCAGAAAACATTTTAGTGAAAAATGTATAGTACCTGCTCTGTATGAAGAGGTGAAGAAAACTGTTCGACTGTCCTTGCAAAACGCTACGAGAGTAGCTTTAACTACGGATGGATTGGGCATCTTGCTCCACCGAAGTTTTAGATCGTACTAAGATTTAGGAAAGTACTATGCATGACACTAACCTATAGGCTATTTCATTTTTCTTGCCCCAGTTTAGTAATTGTTATACATTTTGCCATTTTCATTTTATAAATAAAGGAACTGTATTAGGGTACCATGTCTGACACTGTTTGAAAAACAATAACCTAAATAGGGCAACTTTAGAAAATACACTGTTAGTCATGTTTATTGTTGCATTATTTGCTGCACAGCTGCAAAATGTATGGCATGCCTTAACAATAAACATAATGCTGTGAACTTGGTGTAAGTTTCTAATTGAATATTTAATTACTGCTGAATGTATCGGTATCAAATCACATTAGCATGCCTATTACTTTTTTTAAAGTATCTAAATTAATCGAACCGAATCTAATCGAATTGTGGTCAAACGTAAGATATTATGATGCATCGAACCTTTGCCTAAAGAATCGGAAACGAATCGAATCGTTATGAGATTGAATCGTCCCACCCCTAGTATGTAATCAAAAAAAGGAGAGACGAATGAGCAGTTTAAACATATGTGTTATATGAGTGAAGAGGGGGTACTGGTGGAGATTTAGCACAGGCTGTGCTCTTAAAAGAGGTAAAAATTGTATTAATTTAAAATGAATAAATAAAGGTAAACAGAACTTATTTGTGCAAATAATTGGTTGAGTGTTTTACTCTTGGACAAATTCAGGGGTGGGGCATGGCTAAGTGGAGAAGCTGACTGGCATGCATTAACTTCATATAAAATCCTAGCATGGAGGTGATTGTTCTCTGGTTGTCTCTCCTGTGCCTCTCAGGCAGATTGATTTAAAATGCTGTTGCGGGTAAGCCTTCCATACACACAGTCAGCCCTGCCCCAGAATTCTCTAGCCATCAGTCATGGCCAGCCGGCTCTATGTTGAGACATGGTTATGTCATCTTTGTTTGTTGTGAGCATGTGTATAGAGTCATATGCACACAGACGCGTAAAGCAGACATTTTCTGGTCTGTCAGGCTGCTGCGCATGTGTGTTTGTGCCTGTACATGCATGTGTTTGTGCCTGCATAGGTGTGAGTGTGTGTGTATGTGTGTGTGTGTGTTTTCAGGCACAGGTTTTTAAAGAAGTGGCGATTGAATCTTTGTGTTCAGAAATCACTGTGAAATGGGAGAGAAACAGAGAGGTGTTGCGTTCTGAGTGATAGCGCTTAAAGAGCCCTCTACTGCGTGCTGATACTGTGATCCTCCATCCTCAACAGGATGCAATATCTGGTAGGACGTTAAACGCACTGAAAACACATTTCAAAAGAGGTTCTCTCAAGCCTCCTCCGCAGGCTGTGCGCCATGCAGTATCAATTATAATAATTTAATCACGTGGAACTGACAGATAGCCAGTAAAGAGACATCTGTCAATATTTATGAGAGCAAGAAAATAAGGGGAACAATAGAAAAAGGGCATGGTGACAAGATGCCCCCTAAAGACCCCTAATATTGGAAAAAATATAATTTTCCTCTACTCATCTGGATGGTAAAGATTGGCCGTTAAAGCAGGCATGCTCAATTAGGTTGGCCGTTAAAGCAGGCACGCTCACTTCTCTGACCATAAAGATGTGAAAGAGGGAGTCCAGACTGGTTTGTAGTAATTAGCTGGTTTTCTATCTGTCAGGGGTAGCGTACGGAACAGAGGACCCAGCGCGACAATAGGGGTTCTTAAAGTGCTCTTAATGAACACCACAAGGCGGGGGGAAAACCCGCAAACAGGGAATTAATAATAAACTCTCTTAACAAAGAGAGATTCTGCTACCAAACTCAAAGCGACCCGTATTGGGCGAAAGACTCTAACACTAGAGATCAAGACAACAACAAACAAAGAAAATTCTATAGCTCACAATGACGGAGCCGAAAACATAAACAAGAAGAAAAGAAGACGGCGAAGACAATCTGTCTAGGACAGGGAGACAGAGGTTCCGCAAAGGGACAGACAAAGTGTGAAGATGTTTCTAATAAACTCTTTGACACCCGAAACAAGTCCCGTGTAGCGACAACAAGTTGAAGATATACGGTCGTAACAAACTGTCAGTCCTATACGGTGAATACCGGCTTTCCTTGTCAAATCAATGGCAATATGAAAGCGTCAAACAAAGACGACGCGAGGTTTAAATAATTAAAGGAAATGTGCCGAACAGGTGAACACACTGAGCAGAAAGAAAAACCTTAACACGAAACGGACAACGAAAACAAAAGGAAGAGACGCTACACGAGCGCTCCCCAGGGAAGTGGCCAACATGGGAAGAGCAGGCTGAGAAACCATGACAGGATCTAGATACCCAGTTTAGAAAAGCTAACTATTGCCATAGTTATGGTATCCATGTAACTAAGTAACATTGGCAATGCAGAATAAAGTCAATTTACCTCCCCTGTTAGTGTTTGTACTTGAATGAAGGTGCATGGAGTGCAGTAGGAACTATAGTACTCTTTCCATTGAAGGTTTGGCTAGCGGGGGCTGTTAGGCTGTTAGGTGTTCTTACAGCATCGCACACTTATCTGAATCCACCACCCCCCCCAACCCCCCCAAAGAAAGAGAAGCCTTTTGGAACTGCAACCCCCAGAAATCTAAAGCCACCTTTAAAAATGTACCCCCACAGATGGGGAGATTACGTTTTACCCTAATCTTCAGCTGGGTGGCTAGATGGAGGGAGAGAGAAAAAAAAGCGAGGGGGGGTAGAAATGATAGAAACAGACAAGTGGTGATTATTCCTGTCTGCGGTAGCTGTGAGATATTCCCGCTGTTGGTCTCTGCGGCGGGTGTTGTCTCTAATGCTTTCTGTAATGCGTTTTGTGAGTACCTGCTTTTGGCTCCGTCTTTCAGGGCCCATAAAGCCGCTGTGTGCGGAATGGAGCTCCCCGCCGCGCCGCGGCGCATTACTCTGGCGTCAGAGCTTGGGAGTAGGTTTCCCAGACACACTCCCAGCACGCTCCGGTACACACAGCGGCGACCACACGGAGGAATCTGTGAAACGACTCCCACGCCAAACGTCCACGAAACCCGCTCTTAACCTCTACATCTACATTCCACAATCCACAATCGACATTTCTCCACTTTTGAATTCGCATTCCGGTTTCCCTGGAAACCCAGAGATTGGCCAATGACCAGTGGCCTCCAGGATCGCGCCAATTCGGCTTTCCAGCGGACACGGTCCCGTCAATCCGAGCCAGGAAACAAAGCTGCGGCCACTCAGTCTCGGTCACGGTTAATTCATGGGTGGGTTTGCTCTTCTGTGGCCCTGTCTCCAAGGTTAAACCCTGCTCTGGGGGGGGTTCAGTATTGACATCCTACAGCCACAGATGTCAGCAATAACCTGTTTTTTATGAGTAACGTCACACACTCACCGCTGTGCTATGCCTCTCCAGGCAGCACACACCCCAAGAGAGAAAAATCATGTTGAAGCTCATCCCCCACCAAATTATGGATGAGCTGTACAGTTTGGCCACTTGTTGCAATAATTGTGTTGTATTCAACCTTACAAGGAAATATTTCAGGTGAATATTTTTATGATGATTAGCTGACTGTGGCCACTTTTACACGCCCGTTTACAGACGCAGCCTTCCATAAAGACAGATTACTTCATGTGTCTATAAATCACCAGGAAACTAATAAATCTCCTGTTTTAAAACCTGCAGCAGAAAGTTTATATACAGTGTGTGATTTACACATAGTTTTTCTGTGTGAATCCTCAATATAAAGCGGACCCCTAAAATCAAAAACAGTGACGATGGTTCTTTTCAGGAAAGAGAAACGAAGGCCATTACCCTCCACATTACATTACATCCACCTATGGCTACTGTGACTATACAAAAGCGGGGAACATCAGTGTTACTCTCATTAATACAAAATCCACATATCTGTACAACCTTGAAGATTTAATCTCTGCTTGTACAACAGGGGAAAAAAATCACAATCAATGTTTCCTCCGTGTCTAATGCCGCACCCAAAATCCTACCACCACATCCTGCTCCCTGTCGCCTTCAATCACACATTCTGTGCTCTTTGTACTGAAGCCAACTTGTGCGGTGCCCCTCCTCTTGGCGAGACTTTTGAAACAGCCCTAAGGCTGGGGGATGTGGGTGGGTGTGTGGGGGGGGGGGGGGGGGCAAAAGAGGTGCAGAGGCTTGCTGACAGAGGGTATTGATGCCAGAGGGCTCTGTGTAACTGACCCAAGCACTGGCATTAGTCCTGATTGTTTTAGACCTGGAATTCAGCACTGACAGGCACCATTTACATTCATTAGCCGGCTACACACCACCTTTTCCCCATATGGCACTGTTCCACAGCTGCCAGAAGCGCTGAGCAGTCATATTGATCACACTCGTCTGAGGGAAGAGCATGCTAATCGCAGGCTAAACATTTGTCTACATTGTGTACTCTCCCGCTGCACACCCTGGGTTTTGCTTACGTCAGGCTGCTGCTGCGGTTGTTGCTTAGATTTTTGTTTGCATAAGAAATAACGTGCAAATAACGTTTTTTTGTCTTATTTTCAGAACAAGAACATTTATGATTATGATATTATTATTATTATGATATACATTTCTGTAATGTCAGTTATTGTTGCCCTATGAAAAGGCTGATCCCGAGGCTAATGTCCAAGCCGAGTGAATAATAGACATTCGTTGAGAGGTGGATTGGCAAGCGACTTATTTTGCTGATGCATTCTGGGGACTGCGGTCCACTGATTAATCAATTCAGTTGCACAACAGCACTGTGTTCCTGTTCCATTTCAGCAAGGTTTAGTATAAAACCAAAAAAAGGCATTTGTAATTGCCAGCTACTGCACCAGTCTACATTTAAGATTGTTTGCATAGATTTGTAACTTGACCTATAGAAGCGTTGCAATGGCCAAGACACATGGAGTGGAACACAAATTTATCTGCCCTATCTTTAAAAATAAATCTGCATTCAGTAAGCTGATTGATGTTGGATTTATGTTATTCCAAGCAGCTTATTTGCATGTTGGGAACTACACTTCAGAAAGGGGAATGCTCATGCCGTATCTCCAGGGCAGAAGACAGATATGATTTACCCAATGTGAAACAAAACTAATCTCTCACACCTCATTTCATGCATCGTGCATACATCAAAAGGCAATAGGCTAGAACTCCGCTGAAGAATGAGAAATGGCTCTAAAGCACATGCCTCCATGTCCTCAGTAGAAAAAGACAAGCCAAACCCTCCGTAGAAAGCAAACAACTCCATCTCCATAGTAGAAAACTATATAATACACACAAATATATACTTCTAGGACCTTTGAGAAAAGACTCTACGCTATGCCCTCAGTAAATGTCTTTATTCTGTCAGTATTATTTCACAACCTAGAACACCCCCGTATCCTGATAGAATACTCCATACCCTTAGTAAATTAGCCTCATACCCTCAATATAACAGCCTCATACCCTCAGTATAACAGCCTCATACCCTCAGTATAACAGCCTCATACCCTCAGTATAACAGCCTCATACCCTCAGTGGAGAATAGCCAGATAATTTCTCACGCTTATGTTGCAGTTGAATCTACTGTGAGCAGCCCAGGCTCTTTGTGTAAAACTGAGGTTAAATCCGCTTTGATAAAAGAAACCCAGTACATACCAGCCAATCGCATGTGATGTGTACACAAAAAGAGCATCTCGCCAAACCACTATCTTATGCTGTTTTATTCTTCTGCATTTACTCGTAAATTAAGTCTCATTGTATGGAGGTAGCCCTCTGGATTGCACATACTACTGTACAACCAAGGCGTTTTCTTCTCAAGAAGCATCTTACAGTTCCGTCATCGTCACGACAACAAAGATGCAAAGGAGACATCATACCGTGAATAATATACTGTATGTAGCTGCAGACTGTAAAGTTGAGAGTATTAGTCTCGGAGCAGGGAGTGTTGATATTGGATTCTGGGTTCTACCAGACTGTCAGCCAAAGCTTAGCATCAGCTCCTCAATAGCTCCACATAAAGAGTCTACGCCGCTGCTCTGTGACTTCATTATTTCAGCTCAGATCAATACTGAAGATGGCTCGCCACTCCAGAAGAAAATGATTTGATGAAAGGTGAAAATGATTTGAGAGGAACATCTGTAGGTCATTCGTGTGTTGGGTCATTGAGGACAGATGGCACTGAAAGATCAAACGGAAAAAAAATACAAGGCACAAATTTGACACAAAAACCAGAAAAAAATTATCTTGTCGAATAGCTGCGCTTTATCTTTTACTCTTTTTCTTCCACTGAGCTCACAGTTTGTCATTATATTAAAACAAACACTCTCCTGGAAGAAAAGCGATCTGATCTCACATATCATGACTGGATAGGTGCCATGTACAGGCCTCACGTGCAAGTTTGTGACTTTAAAGCTTGGTCAGAATTACCTGCACATATGCGTAAAACAAATCATAATTACGAGTAATTGTCATGGTTCGTGGGTTGTTTTGTTTTTTTTCGTTACGGTTCTCGTCTTTATTTCCCGATTAAGAATCTATCAGATTTTTTCCACGTTCCGTTCTGTGGTTTGCTTTCCCTCATCATTGTTTTCACCTGTGCCTCTACCTGCGGGGTATTTAAGCTCCTCACTTACGATTCCCCGGTGCTTCTTTGTCATTCGACATTGCATTGAGCCAGGTATAGCCAGGTACTAGCGACCTCGTGATATTAAACGCTGTTTATGTTCACGGGGGACTTGCTATTCGCTTTTAGTTCAGGTATAAGTATTATTCCACCTGTTAGCGTTCTGTGCTATTTATTTTATTCTTTGCTGTTCTCTCTGAGACAGTTTTCTTTGTTTGTTTAGTTTGTTTTACACTCTTCCGGCCGTCTGAACTTATGTGCCGAAGGTGTTCTTTTTTTTGCGAGGTTTCCAATTTTGGCTCCAGTATTGAGCTCGGGAGATTTAGTTTGTGTTTCACTCATTATTCGAGTTCGCCCTATTTTAATGGGTTGATTTTCGTTTGGCTGTTTAGCCACAAGAAATTAGTTTCCTGTGTTTTTTTTTTTTGCATTTATTTTGTTATTCCCTTTATTGGTCATCACTGTGTGAGTGGCTTGTTTCGGATCCCCCTACCTTCGCGTTAGATTATCCGCCAATAAAATCCATTACAGTAATTTGCTGGATCTTTCGCTTCATATGCAACCCGCTTTCCATCCCTTCCTGACTCTATGTTGTCGGTATAATCTCTGCGAGGTAGTGGTCGTGGTCGTGGTCATGGTCAGAGGACAGCACGTGTATGTAACTGTTCTCTGTAATAGAGTATGTTCAATGATAACACCCCTGTGAATTAGATCTGCTGTATCAAATGTGTACAGTATTTGAAAAACTTTACCTATTTGATGCTGGCAAAATTTTAAACTGTTCCTGCAGTTCCTGCAGTTCGAAAAAATTTTGACCAAATGTGATCAACAAAAATGTCCAGTCATAGGAAAATAAAAATTGTTTTTGAATACTGGGCGGAAAAAATATGCTTCTTATAAAACTAGCAGTAACCATCAGGAAATATTTCAAATGAGCACTTGATCATTTCACCCAAATGCGAGTGTTCCAGAGGCTATATGGATGAGAAATTTGAACTCTAGTATTGCCAAGCAAAGAGCTATGTTTGCAACACCCACCGCCGCAGTGGTTGCACCGCCTCTAATAGCAATGGCTGCCGCAGTGGGTCGCTTTGATTGGCAGGGCTATAATTTGGCCTCCTGTGGGCGGACGCAGAGTGTGTTGATTGGCCGACCGGATGGGCACGCCAGGCGGACTGTAATCTGGGGGACAGTCTCTTTCATTACGCTGACACACACTTCTTTATGTGTCGGCTGTTTTTCTTTGTTTTTTTTTTGCTTCTTCTTCTTTTTAAAGAATGGGCCGGATTTCTTAAGTAATGGTCTGGCTACCGTTAACCTCGCTGGCTACATTATCTGCTTGCTTAGCAGAAGTGCCTATTTTTTATAGGATTGCTTGTAGTGGATTTCAGCTTTTTTGGCACCAGATCTGTGAAGCTGGGGTCTTTACAAGTATAATTAAAACCGAATAGCTCTGCTGCTGTTTCCAGTCTAAGAACTGGACCCAAAAAGCCAGAGATTCAGGGAACAGTTCTAAAACCACCCGTCTGTACTGCGAGCCATATCGATTGCAATATCTTATGGTATTTTTCTTCCATTTTTAAAGTATGTCATTACTTACATCTGTATTGAGGCTCTTATGATTTAAGATGGATGTAAAGGCTAGCTTTAGCCCCGGGGTCTCCCAATTTTATCATCATCAGACACTCAGACCCTGTGGCTAAGACTGTATGACTACGCTTAGCTTTAGATCAATGTCAAACGCTAGGCCACTATCGCAGTGCTAAGCACATGCAAACCTCACTGGAGCCATATACATATTAGTCTGCATATGTAACATGCCTGATTATATTGCTGATTACTTACGGTTATGGTCACGATTATTTTTATAACATTACCTCATCTTACAGCTTTGAAGCTAAGACTGGTATACTTAATGAAGTTATAGTGCTATATCCAATTTAGGCTGCATGTACAATAAGAGAGTATTTTGATTTGAGAATATGTGTATGTACAGTATTCACTGTATGCCTGTGCATACGAGTGTAGGCCTACGTGCAGGCCTGTGTGTGCGCGGGCGCGCGCGCGCGTGTGTGTGTATGTGTGTGCACATGTGTGTTGGCGGGTTTTTCTCTGTCTCTCTCAGTGAAATCCTTTCCTCGGCACTGGAGGTAATTCACCTGCCAGCAGACGCTCGGACAGATGTTTCCGTGGCGATACGTGCTCGCGGCTCTCCACCGTGATGAGTGGGATGTCATTATTACAAGCGTCTTTGTCAGCAGAACGCACGCTGGATCCGCTCGTCTCTCCCTTATCTCCCATACCACACACCTGCATCTGCTCTGCCTGCCACACATCCGGAACCCACCGCTTGCCCCGTGCTCGCCGTCACCCGGGCCCTGACTCCACCCTCGCCCCGCCCCTGAAAGCCGATTCCTTTCGCCCAGGAGAAAAGAGGCCAATCACATTACCCAGAATGTAACGCCTGGTCATACGTGACATAGTGTAATCCTTGGCCAGTCAGACAAAATTCAAATGCAAGGATATTCTTCGTTTGATATCTGTGACAGTGAACCGTCATTCCCAAGGTATCAAAGCTGCGCTGTTACGGGATTTCACTCTCCGATAGATACTTTAAAATTATCTTTGTGTGACAGATGCCCCTGTGAGGCCCTGAACAACTTGGCATTTAGGAGGAATAAAAAAGCCGAGCTTCCATCTGAAAAAAGGCGGAAAAGCCTGACCTGTGACCTGCATCGATTGTGGAGTTAATTAAAGCGAATTAATTTGGTTGGGGGGGGCAAAGTGTTTTTTTGTGAACCCTGCAGCGTGATCCTGCAGGAGGGGGTCTCGCGGCATTGCGGGTCCGCCCCGCTGGCAGGATGAAATGTGGGTCAATAACGCGGCTGTCAGGGCCGCCGGCGAGCCGACGAAATGACCCCGCCCGGGAGACGCCCCGGTCCCCGCAGAATCGGGTCCATAAACACGCTCCCATCGATCGGAAACCTGCACATTCTCACCCGGGCCTAGCATGTATATCTGCTCCCTTCTACGTCTCTGAAGGAGAGGAGGAGGAGGAGGAAGTCACGTTGATTAACGTCTCCTTCCTGCGAAGCAGCTGCCGTATTGACGTTTTCATCCGGTCAGTTTTGTTTCCGTTTCACGCTCACCATGGCTCCAGGTTTTACGGTGGGGTGAAACAGCCCGGTAGACATACAAGCAAGATGGAATTATGTACTGGTCGTGAATGAAACAAAATGGGTACACCAATGTCAAGTCACTTATGACAGGGTGTTGGGCTATTGCATGTGGCCAGCAGCGGCAGAGTCTACCAGCTTCTGGAATTCTACAGGAAGAACGCAACACCGCTTTTCTCAACTCCAAACCAATCCTGACGTCTCAGGCCAAGATTATCTATGTATGTTTTTACCCGTCCAGAGGCGTGTTCTCATTATTAGTAAACCGTTTAGCCCAAAGCAGTGCTGCTGTTTCCCAACATCTCCTTGGAGATATAGCTGGCAACCTCGAGTGGTGACAGGAAAGAGCCTTCTCTGCTAGAGCCCTGTAATTATCCATGGCAGCTCTGACCTTGCTACATGGAATATAACAGCATTAAACAGACTTTATTTGTGTGAAATATAATCAATCTTCCGTTTAATCTTTTAAATACTTAAACTCAAACACTTGTACTTCTTAAGAAATTAGTTGAACTTTTTGGAAGTTTAAAGATGTTCAAATTAAGTTAAAATGTATTAGATTTTAGTGATACCTCTTGGTTAGTGATATTTGCAAAGATTTGAGATTCTGCAAAGTAAAATAAACAAAAAATTATAGTATTTTTTCTCCAATTGTCATACCAGTGTGGGTTATAATCTGAAGGGAACACATGCAGCTATATCAGCTGATTCTGCAAGTTTTTGATTAGTCAAGTTAACAGCACTTATTTTTCTGAAAGAGAAGTCGTTCTATCTATTTACAGTGTGTAATTTTAGAGCAGAGAAGTAGGCAAACAAACCTACTCGCACTGTTGAGGAAATGGCCGTTTCATATATATTCTGTTAAGACTGGACTGTACTGATACCAAGTTAGCTGGCATGCAAACATACAAGCAAATGATTTCATAGATGGCAGAAATGTCTTAGACAGTTCCTTGTTCTCTTTATTACCTTTCCTTGCTTTAATTTATTGGATATATTGATATTAATTTACTTTAAATTCGTAGTACAAATTAAGTGTCAGGAGAACAATTGCTTGTGAAACATATGACATTTACAAGAGAAAAAAGGCAGCAAATTAAATGAGCTAAATCCACAACAGTAGGACTAGGACTTGGAGTAAAGCTCTGTAGGGCATAGTCATAGTTATTGTAGTTTAATACTCCCGTGCCATCTTGCCTTTGTAGAGTCAGATTATTCAGGATTTATATGCGCTGAACCTCGCGGTTGTTTTGTGAGAGGTGCGTAGAGGACATGGCAAACGGATTTAGTTTACGCTTATGCCCCGCTCCCCAGGCGGCTAATATTTTTCTTCGTAACGTTGGATATTCTCTGTGATTGACAACAGATGATTAAACAGATGGAAGTCTGGCTTAAGCATTCTTACAGGAGGAGAAACGGTGATCAGATGCTTAATATAAACAGGAGAGAGAAACCGTGTTTACCCCAGAAAACCTGGCCATTGCACATACTCTGTTACTCCATTGGACTCACCAGTATCAGGTCGAGACAGGTGCTGTATAAAACAGGGGTTCCATAAGGCCAGTGTGTGTTTGTGTATGTGTGTGCGACAGCTGTATAGCTGCCACCACAGGAAGTAGAGAGGAGGGCCTGTCTTGAGAAAAGGGGTATAATTATTGTGAGTGCATCTACAGCCACGTCCAGTGTGCTTATGTTAGCCGCATCCCAAGCTGTGTCCCACTGTCCCATATTTCCTCTCAGAAGCACAGGTTCATCAATCAAAGAGGACGTGATACCTAGAAGCTGAGGGCTGTGGTAAGTGCTCCGTCAGAGAGACGCAAATGGAGTTTAAGCTTCTTAATCATCACTTTTCAATTGTTTGCACTTGACTTGCTTCTTAATCATCTTTTAACAGCTCTGTGCTTGAGAAACATGAGGTAAACAATACAGGCCCACAAGCCCACACACACACACACACATACGTGCATACTCACATGTACACATGCACACAAACACACACACACACAAACACACACGTAAGTGTACACGTGCAAATTGCAGATATCTTTGAAATTAAAAAAAGTGAAAAAACATTTTGGCTGTGTTGAGTGAATTCTGAGGGAATAAACTATGATATCAGAATTCACATTCATTAATTCAACAGACACTCACTCCGAATGAAGAAAAGAGGACCTGAGAGAGAGAAAGAGATCATGATCATCAGTACGCTGACCATCACCATCATCTTCATCTTCGACATCACCACCAACATCATCATACTCGTAACCGTCATCATCACAGTTAGCATTACCATACCAGCCTAATGGCCCTGTCACACTATTGCGTATGAGAGAAACGTATGAGTTGCGTATGTAAATTCATAAAATAACTGTACGGTACACCTTCATGTCAGCGTATGACCAGCGTACTCGACCTATGAGTAACGTACCTCTAGCGTAATTCTAGCGTATGCAGCGTATGCCTAGCGTATGCTTAGCGTATAAACCATACGTCCGAAAACGCACAAAATTTTTAAGCATGCTTAAAAAACGTTTTGTGCCTCGCTGTATGCCAGCGTATGCCAGCGTATGCGACCGTGCTTGAAACGTATACAACCTATGCCTAACGTACCCCTAGCGTATGTCAGCATATATCAGCGTATGAGTGATATTTTTCATACGCTGGCATACGCTAGTACGATACGCAATAGTGTGACAGGGTCATTACGTGGGATTTCTGATGTACCCAGAGGATACAAGAATGATGAAAAGCAGAGTGCAAGAGAGAGGCCAAAGACAATGTATTTTTAATAAATGCATAATTAGGTCAAATCCTTGATGCAGGCATTAGGGATTAGAGCAATCATCAACTACATGGCTCCTAGCTAAGGGGGAAAAATAATAAGCCCAGTGCAATTAGAGCTAAGTAAACTCACTCAGCCGAGCTGACACCATTTTAGTTCATTGCCTGATAGGGGCTCAGTGCTGATCTGTGTCAGGCTCTTATGTAATTACTGATCTCTCTGATCTGTTTCACTATTCACAGCACTCCCCCATACCTGCCCTTCTACAGGGGTCACGCCCATGTCTGATTCTCAACCCTAGAGCCTCTCTCTAGGAGATTAGGTCCAGCAGTCTGATTGGGCCCAGAAAATTGCAGCCAGCTTTATGTTACATCAGTGGTTGAGTTGACTTTAATCACTGCCTCTAATTGAGCCCCACCTCCACAAGCTCATGGTTAATCACAAGTAAGTGACCATTGTCTTATTAGAAAAGAACATCCCTGGAATTTGTGAAGACTCCTGTAAGTTGCCCCCTAGGTTTATGAGCTGCCTGGTCAGGCCCATAGTACCATAAAGTTATGAGCATGTATGGTCAAGCTCATTGCACCGTAAGATTATGAGCACCCTGGTCAAGATTATAGCACTGTGAGGTTATTATTGTCTTGACAAGTGAGGCTACCGTAACAATTTTTCTGTATGAGGGGTTAATTGCTTCTGTTCTTTGTTCGGAATAGTTTGGCATGGCTGTCAGAGAGAGAAAAGTTTTGAAACTTAAGCCATGTGTTTAACAAGGTGAGGAAAGCCATGGAATATAGGCAAGGAGGGAAACATTACAGAGGCCTAGTCCGCCAGCGTGGTTCCGGATAATTCTGTGGGAGCCTTATATCAGCAACAGGGAGGCCCACAGGAAGGGATCCTCGTTCAGTAGCATAGCAGGGTGCGACACCTGAGTCAGAGTCACTGGGGAGAAACAGACAGAACTTTCTGGCAACTGCTCATCATCATCATGGAGGCCTCTTTTATTTTAAATTTATTTTATTTTTATTTTTATTTTTTTGCATGAGGCGAGTTCCAAAATTCAAAACAGGAGTAAGACTTCCCAAATTCCAGCAGCAGAACAGATGTAATATTTCACGATGACAAGCAGCAGGTGTATGCATTGTGCAACCAGGCAGTCAGTGAGTCTTGCAGCCTTGGGGGGATTAGTAAAAAGGTGTGTGTACACAGCGTTGCCCTGTGGGTTCATCTCTGTCCCGTCTGCAGCCAGGAGTTTCAGGGCCTGCCTCTCCCCTGCCACATGACGCTCAGCAACCCGTCTGCTGTCCAATTACACTCCAAATGACCACACCCTCAAAACATCCTCGAGAGAACATTGCATCTTAACCACAACAACCATCCTGAACTGTGCACGTTGTGTTTGTCATTTCGGTTACTGGAATAACATGATTAATGTCCCGAGCTTTCATAACATACATGTACTAGTGCGGAGCGTGACGGTATTGCACGCAAACAGTTGTAGAACACAGCCATCGCACCCTACCGTTTCTCTCATCAGTCCTCACCTCCAGTCAGTGAAACAAGCGCACACCATCTCCATTCATATTTAATGCAAGAAACAGTAATCAAACCAGGCTAACGTGCTTCTCACCGATTGTTTGAGTTCTTAATAAGCCTTATATAATTAATAGCCACTCACAGATTCACGTACAGTGCTTGTTTGATTACTAGAATGCTTACGCTAATTGCATATCTTTAAACATTCTGGCTGACGATAGAACGTAATTAAAAGAGGGAACGTGATTGCTTTTGAGCTGCGGTGAGGACATGCGATGGGGACGAGGCCCGGAGGCTCACGTTCTGCTCTACTGGAACTTTAAGTAGAGCATTATGTGGAAAGAACAACAACAATGCTGCCCTCCCAGCTAGACAAAACATTTTTTTCTTTGTTGCGTTTCTTTTTTAGTTTTGAAATAGTTTTTGTTCTTGCCGTTTGTCGTAAACATGTCCTTTTTTTACATAACATCTTTAGAAAGGAATGAGTTTTGCAAAGACGTTGCTGCTCAACCAAATCATAACCTTACTGTAACATTCTACAATTCTGCAATAACATTACATTACATTACAATCATTTGGCAGGCGCTTTTATCCAAAGCAACGTCCAGTAAGTGCATAGCATACTGAAGGTAATTGAAGCGACTACAAAGCAGATCCGACAAAGCACAACTTTCTCATAACGTAGGAGCTATCCCTAGTATTGAACATAGAGTAGTACACGCAGTCAGCTATACGTTCTGAACTATAAAATAACAAAAAAATACATGTTGTGCTTCCTGGGCTCTGATTTCTTAGATCCAATACATCCCACCCAGAGGCTCCTGAGAACCAGTGCCTCGCATCAGATCTTTGGTTCCAATAATTGGACAGGGGAAAATCTTCAATCTGTTTAAGAGTCATGACATCACACATCATAACTGGGACATTAGCAAGCCTCTCGTCCTAAGTTCTTTTTCAATTGGAACATAAGAACATGACTGATTAAAGTTTATTTTAATCTGTCCTGCTATTGGTGGTCCAGTATGAAGTCAGAATACATTTTTAAAAACCAGAATGCCTTCAAACCCTCAGGTCATGGTTCAATCCCAGTCGGCGCCGGATTTAAAAACACAACACATGCATGGTGGCAGTACTTATATATACGACATGTCTCACAGCTGAACATGAAATATGCATGGGGCCATCCTGTGTGTCTCGGACGACATCCGCAGCAAGCAGTCAGCCGTGTGTCACCTGACCGCAAATAAAACGCCTTTCATTCCCCACATTTCCATCAGGATTACGGGATGGGATTCAATTGCCGCTGTCAAGGCTGGAGTCATTATGAATCCGAGGATGGAAATAATTGAACAGGTGGACCAGCGGGGCGAGAGGTTCAGGTGGGGCTTTAGAGCATTATCAGGAGACACCGTCACTGTGGTGACACGTTGAGAAATACCGGCCACACAATCTGGTTAGATTTATTTTTACTTTATAACTTTTGTAACCATGACAGGGATGATTTATTGACAGTCAACATATCCACATTAGCGTCTGTTGTAAAGCTGTAAATATTGCCAGGGTTAGCCAATTGGCTAATTTCCACTTGTATTGACGCATGCTTTTGTCTGGGAGGGTGGAATGTGTGGTTATTGTGTCCATGACCTGAAGGTGAAATATAGCTTCTACAGCTATGGATCACATGACCATGAGAATCTTGCTGAGGGCCAAAAGGGTGAGACTCTTGAGGAGGACGTGTGTCACCCGCACACATTCCAAAGAGGCACCTCACCTATTTTTTAATTCTGGGAAACGGGACACCAACAGTAGCCTACGAGGCTTGCTATTTAAAGAGGTTGCCGTTTATATGTGAAACATCATCAAACATAACAATCAATGTTCCATTCTTTGGAAATATGAACATGCGAAGGAAAGAAAGATACATTTCGGTTTCTTCATGCTATAGTTCACACTTACGTCCGGTGTGCTCATCCAGCAATGACACGTTAATTGCGATAACGAGGATGTGTGAAATCCAGTGTGCGGTCGGAGTGCTGAAATGAGTTCTTCTCGTCGTGTCTGAAAACAAGAGATTAGAGAAGAATGTCTGATTGTCTGACAAACAAATAGGACAAACAAGTCACCGGCACACATTCCACATACAGGCCTCCTGTTGTTTCTCAGGCCATTCTGTGATGGTGACGGGTGACAAGAGAGGGCCAAGGGGCTATGACAGGCTTAGGGTTTGGACAAATGTCGGAGGAAGGGGTGGTGGGTGGGAATGGGGTAACGTTTTATTTAAATAAGACTGCTAGTTTTTGTTTTTTGTTTTAGTTAAATAAGGCTGCTGCGCATTTTAGGAGCGGTCAGCGTGTCACGGAAAGCGGGGGGTAGAGCGGCAGCCGACCCTGCAGGTTACTGACCATTTTTTAAAGAAACGTCTATTTTCGCTAATATTCACAACAATGTTTTTTCACACGAGTGCATGTTTTGATTCGTGATGCGTTTCATTGAAACATTGCGTTTCCTTGCTCGGGGAATCTGGAGGAGTGCTAATTCCCCCCTCCTTCACCAGCATCTGAACAGGAAAGAGTAAAGCCACTAAAAATTGGCTTATCACTGCACAGATATAAGTCAGTGTGTGCGGCTGAACTGCGCAGATATAAGTCAGTGTGTGCGGTTGGAACTGCACAGATGTAAGTCAGTGTGTGCGGTTGGACTGCACAGATATAAGTCAGTGTGTGCGGTTGGAACTGCAAAAACATGAGACGTTGTGCCTACAGCTGAAGTGCACAGATTTAAACCAACTTGTCTGTTTGAGCGTGCGGATGTGTCCACGTGCGTTCATGCGAGACAGGGTGGGAACACCTCGGGGTATGGCGGGAGAAGGGGAGTCTGGGTAACGGAGCACTGTACGGGGCTGTAACATTAACCGGTTCTTCCCAGCCAAGTGACGGCTTCCCACGCGTCTAGTTTCTTTCTCGCTCTCCGTCTCTCTCTCTCTCACACACACGTGCATGCAGGTGGAGGGGCTGCTGCGCGCTAAACCCATCCGCTCAAGTGGCGGCACCCGCGCGGTAGACTCGGGGAAACCCGCCCGTGCAAACGTGCTTGCGCGCGCGACGGCTCTTGCACTTGCACGCGCGTGCCCCGCGAGCGTCCGCATTGGGAACGGGCCCTGGCAGTCGGTGACCTGGCCCAGTTTGCGTCATTCTAACGTTACAGGAACGCGCGGGCACAAAAATGGGAGAGATAGACAGGCATTTACTCGTGTTCGCAGCCACAAGCACTTTGTAATGCAGAAGAGCGCGGATCCGCCAGCTCTATTGTCTCAGTGGGTTACCGCACACCTTTAAACTATGAGCAACTGTGTCTAGAGAAAAAATAAATGTTTTCATGAAATGGAGTAAGTGCTGTTGAAATAAAAAAGGACACCTGAATAGAACATGTTGCTTTGAATCACCCCCCCCCCCCCCTCCCTCCCCCTGCATTGTGATCTGGAATGGCCCATAACCCTTCTAAACTGCCTGTTACACAATGGAGATTTCAGCCCCATTGTCAGCAGGCTGCCAGTCTTCGGAGTGGCCACAGTGCTTTAGAATAAAGCGTGCAGAATTAAAATGATGGGGTCAGGGCTTTCTATAAGGAGAGGTCACCTTTGGAATAACGGACAGTTCTAAGGACTGGCCTCTGTCCCCGCAGCGGAGAGAGAGAGAAAAAAGAGACAGAGAGAAACACTGAACTAGTGAGAGAGAAAAGAGAGAGAGGGAGAGAGAGAGAGACAGAGTGTGTGTGAGAGAGAGTCAGAAAAAAGTGAGAAACAGAGATGAAGAGAGAGAGAACAAATGATCTCTTCAAGCTCCCATTATTATTTTAATTCCCATTATTGATAATACAGATATTACTTATGCACTTTGACTTTACAATTTGAATTTGCCTGATTTGAATTTGAATGAGAGAGACAGAGAGCAAAATGTAGAGGTGAGGTTTACATGTGATAAATCTCCCTTTCTAAGGCACATTCTTTATCTCTATATTACAGTACACAACTATTTGCGGAGTGCCCTTATACAGGTCCGTTATGCTATTTACACTGCTAACAGACTCCCAACAGTGGCTCCCAGTTAAGAGGGCGCACACCAGGGTATCACCTGTACAGCAGATTCCAGACATAAAATCCAGGACCCATAGTAGTCAGACTCCACTAAGTTGGGCCAGCTCCACCAATCAGAGCACGGCATTGTGCCAGGTCCACCAATCAAAGCCTCGTGTTGGGACGGCTCAAACATCCCAGTGAATAAAGGCAGCCCTCCAGCTCTCCTCAGCCTGGCCGGTGGTTTGGCAGGGAGACGTGTTTTACAAGCTCCCGAATCTTTGATTCTAACTTCCTCCAAGTTGCCAATTATGAGCGGTATCTATAAGGAAGAGTGACAGCACCAAGAGCACAGCTTCCATCAAATTCTGCATAATAAGCTTAGTTTCAGCACCAAGCGACCTCCTGACACGAATGCTTGGCCTTCTGACACCAGACATCAATAAGATTATCTGGTGTCAGATAATAAGTGAGATAGATATAACTCCAGCAGCTGTGCCCCCATCATAATGTCTCATCAGGATATGTGAAAAGCTCTATGTCATCATTAAACAATACATATGTTTAGTATACACACATCATCATTCTAACGTTCAGAAGTGTGTAAGTATTAATTATGGATATCACCACTGTGGGTCCCAATGTCCTTGGTGATTTTACATAGGATAAAACCTGTTCATATTCACATTTAAACTGCATGAGTACACATATCCCAATAAGCTATCAGGCATTACTTTGGGTCTGCATGTTTGGCCAAAATGTTACGTCGCTGGGCTCATCAGCTGTTCCAGCTACTCTCCGGAATCATGAGCACATTTGGATGATGGTGCCAAGATGTGTTTGCAGGGTAAACTCTGATGAGATGCAAGGAGTCAGCAGCAGTAAAAAACCATCCCTAAATCTTTTAATAAAAGCATTCTCCATTACGCACAGCATTTTTGAGGAATTAAAATGCAAAACTATGAAACCCAGAAATAATTAAACGTTTTTTTTGTTTGTTTTGTTTTTGTTTTTGTGAGAGTGCCCTTGATATAATTATGAGCCAGCAGAGACTGAGGCTAGAAAAATAACCGTGTCAATCGACTGCAGGACAATTAAATTATTATAAAATGGCTAAGCTTTTTTATTTTTTATTTTTTTATTTATTATTTTGACTGTGGAAAATAAGGACAGCTGATCTGAAGTCGTCCAAAGACCCTGGCCTGACATCAGAACTGAGGGGTGGAGAAATGTAAAATACACAGATGATATATCACACAGGATTATACGGAAACATTGTGCAGGACCTACAACCTGATATGTACCACACCTCTGCTCTGCAGAAGGAACTTCAAGTTCCTGTTCAGACCTCACCCTTCAATATGGTTCCCATAGCGCCATCCAGGTGGCTCAGATTACAATTTCGACCTCACACGTCACGCTCTGAAACAGGCAACAGATCACAGCAGAAGTAACATTATCCTTAAGACCCAAAAATATACAACTTTGATGCAGCAATGCATCTTAAGACACTTTTCAAAACATGTCGTTATCTTAGCAGGATTATCGAGCCCAAAGATGGCAGGAAGCTGTTCTCCAGGGGATTAACACAGCCCCCCTCAGCACACTGCTTTCACTCTTTTCACTCTAATCTGACTGATTACGAGGGCACGCATACTTCAAATGATGTGTGAAGGATATATGCAGTTTTCTCCGAATGTGCGAAAGTCTGTGCGCAGGCACACACACACAAACACATACACACACACACACAAATAGTGATAGAGTTTTTGACTGGGTGTTACTCCTGTCAGATTTTAAAAAGTGGTCTCACAGCTACGAAGTATGCATCTCCAATAGACCAATTCAGGTCGCACACACCTGCCAAACCAAAATAGCATCTCGTTATCTGTGCATCAAACACAATGGATCTCATAACAACAGCAATTATCTCTGAAGATGCTCTCTCTCCTACCGGGCCTGAGAGAGAGGTGAGAATTACAGATAAGGGCAGAGACATGGGCCACCCTGCCTGCCTGCATACCATCCCCTTACTCACTAACACACACTCTCTCACACACACACACACTCTCTCTCTCTCTCCCTTTAACAAAGGCAGCTGCTGATGTCACCCTCAACTCCAGTTTGGAGGGGAAAAGAACACCGTGTTGTTCTCTTTTTGTTTCCACTGTAAACAAAGTCAAACTGCTACCCCGTGAAGTACTGTATCTTACCGTTCAAGAGACGCCCAGGAAAAAAGAAAATCAGTCAAATTCTAACATCAGGATCCCAGTACAGAGAGGGAGTTTTTATTTTTTATTTTATTTAACTAGGAAGCCTTTTGAGATATTTTATATCTTTTACAAAAGAGACCTGGCCAAGACAGCAGCAACAATAAGTAAACATAATTGCTATGAATAGACACGGTTGCCTTTCCCTGTGTGATGTTATGCGATAGTATTATATGTCCTAATTGTCTTATTATGACATATAATACTATCGCATAACATCACACAGGGAAAGGCAACCGTGTCTATTCATAGCAATTACGTATTGTTGGTTGATACTGTATGTTTAAAATTCTGAAAAGAGGGTATTGTCTCCAGCTTAACGCTTTTTGTAAATTATTCCAAGCCCAAGGTGCATAGTGGGAAAAAAAAGCAGCTGGGGTCAGAGCTGACCCCAGGCACATGATAGAGTAGCAACCTTGAGAACCTCAATAGAAAGCATGTTACTAAGATCAGGATGCTTACACTACCTTTATAAATAAAAATATACAGATACATTTTCCTATGCAGATTCAATGAGGTCCAATCACAGGACTCCTAAAGAGTACAATGATGAATATGTGATTCAGCATTTTAAATAAAGTGACAGCAAAAATTCATAATAAATTGAATCTATCTTGCCTATCAAAGAGGAAGGAGCATGCATACATATAACTTCAACATAGTCAGACAAGAATGTAGATTGGACTAAATTTTTTCTTGCCATAAAGAAAAAACATTTCTTAAAACAAAAATAAAAACCCAATTTGGGTTTTCAATATGTGTATTAAAGGCCAACTTCTCATCCAGCCTTATGCCAAGATATTTATAGGAAGAGACCTTTTCCAATTTGTTTCCCCCAAAGGTCAACATGGTGAGACTTTGTGAAAATTGTATGAAACCTCTGGTAAATGTCATACGTGTCATTTCGTTTTTGGTACATCCAAGACTAACTTCAACTGAAGGAGTGTGGTTTGAAGAGTTTTAAAAGCAACTTGGAGTGTAGAAACATGAGGTGTAATTTAAGTTTTTGGTGACGTTCGGTGAGAGTAGGTGTTTTATATGTTAATATCATACCTTTAGTTTTTGGTACATTCAAAACTAACTTCAGCTGAAGGAGTGTGGTTTGAAGAGTTTTAAAAGCAACTTGGAGTGTGTAACATGAGGTGTAATTTAAGTTTTGTGGTGAAGTTTGGTGAGTGTAGGTGTTTTATATGCTTGTGAGTCAAGGAACTATTCATACAAGAACAACACACAACCACGCACACACACACACACACATACACACACACACACACACACACACACACACACACACACACACACACACACACACATGATCAATGCCTAGACTCTCTTTGTGAGCATTTCATTCCTCCCTGCTCTGGTCAGTGACTGCCAGACCACCTGGGGGATCCCCACAAAAGGCTGAGCCAGAGTAAACAGCAGGAGGCATGATTATCAAGCCTGGCGCACCACAGTGGGGACGTGCCGGCATTTTTCTGGAGTCTACCAAGTCTCCACCTACACCATGCTACCTAACCGGCTTTAAACGACCCGTTAGGGACGACAGAGTGAGTAGAGGGGGACATGTCAGACCCCCTGGGAGAGGTTTATGTCCAAAGAGCAACTCAACGATTTCATTGCGAGGCCCATCAGCCTTCCTCAAGGTGGCCCGGAGATCACAGGGTTAAAAAAGGAAGAGGAGATCAGAGAGAGAAGAGAGGGGGTGGGGGGGAGGAGGCTGGAGGATGAGAAAAAGAGAGAAGAATAACAGGAGGGTGGAAGTTTACCGTGAGCGCTGGCGGTGGGTTTCCATGGTGACCGCACTTGCACGCGTCTTGCCCCTCAGCTTTTTCATCTTGAGCCCCTTTCTCCTAACAGAGAGAGCCGTAGCAGCCCCCACCACCCTGAGAGTGAGACAGCA
This sequence comes from Ilyophis sp. 1 JC-2022, assembly GCA_022702515.1. Classification (NCBI taxonomy): domain Eukaryota; kingdom Metazoa; phylum Chordata; class Actinopteri; order Anguilliformes; family Synaphobranchidae; genus Ilyophis; species Ilyophis sp. 1 JC-2022. Next base: position 19,142,812 of record CM040398.1, on the reverse strand, counting down.
ACATGCTGCTTTCACGCATGGAACACGGAAGTTGTCCAGCAACCCTAGTGGATTCTCCAGTTCACACAACCAAAGTAATTTGTCAAGTAAAGTATCATTTGCAGGGCATTCACACATACCACCTAAATGGCAAAATTTCAGTACATTGCTAGGTAAGGTTGCATGTGTCAAAAGGGGTCGACTTATTTTCAGAGAAACAAACTGTCAGAGAAATGCCACACATGAAACCCACAGCATTGCGGGTTCCGTTATCCGGGTTAGGCCGTGGTTTTTTCCCCGTTCACACGTAAGTCGCCTATATGAAAAAAATTACTTGAGCCAGATATTTTGCTGAATAATAGTTTTGGCAGCCAACACAGTTTTAAGATAACTTACAGTAACATATTTTGCCAATATAGCTCAATATGATCCCAAAAAAGCTCAAGTTAGATTAAAAATAGAAGCTGGAGTTGTTTTCAGTAAAATGCAAAGATTATTCTGTTAGCCAAGTTAAATAGCTAGCTATATCTGCCATTGATATGTGGCTTACACAGATGTAGCACTAGTCAGATTTCTACACTGGGTAAAAAATCAACTTAAAAGTGTATGTGTGGGTTTAACTGCATGCTGTCATTATACATTGACATTCTTAAATCTACCCAACATTTGAAGCTGCATTGTGTTGATTGAAGAGCAAAAAATGACTCAGACCAATTATTTGAAAATTGGTTTTTTAAAAATCTTGTCATCACAAAGCAGAGATGGAAAGTCCGGGGGTCAGAAAGTAAAAGTCTTGTAATGTTTTTCTTCAACCTATTAACACAGCCAGTTGATTTCACAAGTTAGTTCTATCTCCTGGCTTAATAATTGTGCTAATTAGTAAATCCAGTTGATTGGCACAAAATCACACACTGCAGCCCCAATATCTTCTATGAGCAACGTTTCATATTTGTTCAAGAATTGTTGAGAGAGCAGATTCAGTAAAGTATCTATTAAAGAAATTGTGCCAGAAATAAAATGTCTTACATTCACGTGTGGTTTACCCAGGAATGTTGCTGCTTTTGTTCACACTACAGCCATGGTGGAAAATTTCCTATTAGGTCCTGACCCGGCAAAAAATAAAATAAAACTGAAAATCGACTCGAAAATCGTTCCCGTTAGCACATGATGCTGACAAAATAAATTGCTGGAATATTTGCGGGTTAAGAGTGTAAATGCAGATTAATCCACAATTTGAATCAATCGTAGCTATCAAAATGTTTTTTCATAGGCGCATTCAACATTCACACCTTTTCCAGTTTTGATACAAAATCATAATTTGTCTAAAAAGAAAAATCTTAACTTTTATATAATTTTTTCTAATGTTGTCTAATATTATCTGTGATTGGTTGGTTTTGATATCTCACTTCAGTTCCACTGAAACTGCTAATTCAGGGTTTTGAGGAAACTTTCTACTTCTGACCCACTCCAGTGAGATATTCCATATTCAGGCCAACTCTTGATTTAATCGATGTGGTGTCTGTGCAACCTGCCCATAGAGACAGTGGTACATTCCATTTAAGAGTAATCAACTGTCAGTGTTCGAAAGCTATTTCTGATTGAAGTATATATTTTCAAGCAAACAAATCTAGAATGTGTATTAATCTCTTTTTGTAAGTATGGTGGACACGAGGAAGGTTCTCCATGAAACATAACTGCAGTCCCTCAAAGCACGGTAGAACTCTTCAATGGCAGAATGTCAAGAGTCCGCATGCAAGCTCATGCCTATATTGAAGGAACTAGTTAAAAATACACTTTGAACAGAAAGAAAGCTCTAAGTCTGTTCACATTCTTTCTACATCTGCTCGGCTTGCAATGTAAGAAAAGTATGAAACATGCCGGAGAGAGAAAAATAAGAAATAAAAAAAGCGCAGCAGTATTTGGCAAGGGATTACATGAGAAAGATCTGACATTGTTTCCATCTCATTCTTGCAGCAGAAGGCTTAATCCATTTGTAAATCAAATATTTGCTTGACACATATTTGTATGATTTTGTGTGCATTTTGGGTTCTAGGTTTGTAACAGGGCTGAAAGTATGGTACAACTACAAACTACTCGTCACGGAGTGAATAACCACACAACTAAGTATATTATGCATACATGCTTTTATTGAAAAGAATGCAGGAGCTGTATACTTTTGTGAAGTAAATACTGGCCGAAACTATAAAACGATGTTGGACATCTTGCCGTTTACTACACTTTTAGAGTGGCCAACTAGGGGTTCTATCTTGATAGTTTTAGTACGTGGTCTAAAACGCATGCCAAGTGCATGTAGGGCATGTCCATGTCCACTTTTGTTAGTTCTTACCAACTCGTAGCCTACGGCTAAACGTCCCTCATTTCACAACGGTAGGCTAGCATATATTTGTTGATGTGTCTTGATGGAGATATTGTATTTATGCCATCATATTAAGTTATTGTATTTATGCCATAACATTGACTTAGGCTATGTAATGTAGGCCTATTACTCACATTTTCAGTTCTTGCAGCAAAAAAAGATTTTATTGGCTTGTTGTAAATGTGAGAAATTTCTGCATAACGCACGTTATTTTATTTCCAAATTTCTCAGTTTTGGGCATTCACCGCCGAAACCCAAAGTTTGCAGTGAACACCTGTTTTACCTGTTCTTGGCTGACATGCATGATGGGGACTTGAATGTATTCATTGGCATGTCGGCCTAAACTTGAGCTATGGCTGAATTTACGGCAGATTGGGATTTTAATTTAGGAGATGCTGGAACTTGCAAAAAATTGTATGTAGCCTAATGCAGCCATTCATTCCACAGCAATGGGGAGTGCATATAGGGACCAACCCACCAAGTTCACTTGCTATGGGCACATGTTCAGTGGCTATTTAAACAACATCAGCGCTAGACAATAACAACTAGCAAAGTCACTTGCTTTTAGGTTACCACCGCTTAACGCCAGGTGTGTATGTATTGATAGGTGTATTTAAGCATGTTGGTCAGTTTGATCTTGTATTTATAACACAAAAATTGTATAGCTGGAGAGAAAATTCACTTATGGTTGGTGGCAAGCTTCTGGATTACATCATCAGTGTGGCAAATGGACAGAAGAGGATATCGTAGGCGCTTATTTGGAACAGGGCGGCATCATGTGCCCCATGTGTGACAAAGCTGGCCATAGTATTGGCTTAAGCTAGAGACACATTACACGATTTCTCCAATGGTCATCGACAATAAAAAGATTGAGCAACTCACAGTTGGCGGTGGTGAATGAGAAGCTGTGTATTGATTCGCTGAGGTTGGTAAGTTGTGCCTTTTCTCGTTTGAACTATTAATGATATAGTTTTAACAAGAAAAATATATTGTTTTAACAAAAAAAATATCGTTTTAATGAGACAAAATATCGTTTTAACAAAAAAAGATATCGTTTTAATGAAAAAAATATTGTTTTAATGAAAAATTATATTGTTTTAATGAAAAATAATATTGTTTTAACAAAAAAAAGATATAGTTAACGAAACGTTTTATCGTTACTGGGGATAATTTTTTTTACTGGATGGCAGTAATAAGGCACCGTACATGACGAATGTCTTTGAGGAGAAGAAAACTAAAAACAGAGAATAGATGGACGCAGTTCTCTAGCGAATACATTATTTTTCGTGGCACACCTGCACTCGTTTTTTTTCGGCAATATTTTGAAACCAGAACAAACATAGAGCCCACACTACTTGCAACTTTGTTTTGTTGTGGTAACAGAGTTGACATTTTTCAGTACAGATTCATGAGTGTCTGTACAATGTTTTTATTAAAACACAAAGGGAAACTGTGTTTTTCACAGAAGAGAACTCAACTACCCTGGACTACCGCTGCCCAATCTGAAATCGGTGCTAAATTGGGCAAAGAAATTGTGTAGCTAATGTCTCCCCAGCTTTACAAAATTTATGTAAAATCTGAGGCAGAGATATATTTCCAAATGTATTTGCTTTGGGAAAAAAACACAAATGGAACTGTTTTTCACAGAAGAGAACTTAACCTTGCTTGTCACAAATTGACCGTCCTTCTGCTCCTCACACACCTGCTTGTGTCAATTGCCATCACCAGCAGGTGTGCAACTGCCCTTAATGAGTCACAGCTTCTGAGACTATTAGCAGACTATTAGCTATTACATTGGAATTATAACGGAATGTGTTAAAGAAGGCATATTCCCTTAACACATTTAAAAGTTTGAAACATTAAACAATTTCACAGTGAAGTGGCCTTCATTGTTACAAGGTTGTTAAATACAGACCAAAATAAGGTGAGTGCAGTCCCTCGTGCTACTTATAGGTGAATCGAAATGTTAAGCGACCACTTAACAGTGACTGTTTGGCACTCTTGAATTTAGCAGAAATTAAACATAACTGGGAGGTGCCAGGGTTGATGCATGCAGTTCCACGGAGCGCAATTATGCGTGCTGTTCTTTGATAGAATGAGATGAGCCGCACATTGTTTCCATCGATCAAATCAACCGTCAGGGAGCTATTTATTGATGGACAACCTTCCGCAGTTCCCTCTCTCTTTCTCTCTCTCTCTCTCCCCCGCTAGCACTCTCATGCTCTCAGCTGATAACACAAAGAAAAATGTGCATTTATCTGAATGTATTGTAATGCATCGATTTTTCAGCCACTGTCCAGCCTTATAAGGGCCCCAGACTGGCAATGCACCAGGTTCTGATTGGCCGGTGGGGGAAAAGGGGTGTTGCTTTCCCGCTGTCTGCTCCTCACAGACTCCAGATCAAAAGATTCACACCGGAGGGTCATTCTGTCTGTCTGACAGGGAGGAGTCTCTTCTCCCCATGACAAAGGCATGCCCCCCCCTTCACACACACACACACACACACACGCACGCACGTACACACACGCCATATACACATGACACGCACAAGCACACAGGTCTGAGTAATACCGAAACAGTAGAGTACAGCAGGTTTTTCTGGGGCCTGAGAGATAAGCAGACAGAAGAATAGAGTAAAAGCACAAAATCTTGCTTTGTATTATTATAATGAAGCAAAGTAAAAGGCCGTCGTGGGGTGGGGGTAGGGGGTAGGGGGTGGGAGAGAACATGGTTTGATCTTCACAGTCGCTCACCCCTGCGCACCGAGGCCTGAGAGACAGGCTCATACATATTGCTGCAGTGTTTTTACACATGCCAGAGAAGGGATGCACATGTATGTTCTGAGAGAGTTCTGCCCAGACCTCAGGGACATTTTACCACGCTGGCGCAATGGAGAACCCCGCTTGGACTGCCTGACTGACTCACTGACAGACAGACTGATGGATAAGCAGCTGAATACACTTGTATATTAATCTGCCCCCCCCCCATTCAATAACACTAGCTTCTTCAGGGGGTACACATTTGCTCCTACTGGGACCAAAACCCTAAGATCAGAAGATACTCTACGGAGGTGCTTTAACATTCACTCACTTACCCACAATGCTAACATGGCTACGCTAATTTATCTTACTTTTTCTGATTCACTTTATCTACAAGGTTTGTGTGCGTGTGTGCGTAAGTGTGTGTGTATGCGGTTGTGTGTGTGAATGTGTGTGTGTGTGTGTGTGTGTGTGTGTGTGTGTGTGTGCTGTGCTGTTCTGTTCAATCAACCTTGACTGCTGGAAGACAATTTGAGAAAAAAGTGCTCTGATCCAGCATGGAGCCTTTGTGCGAAGGCTACGGAAGACCGAGACGCAATAGATCACTTCAGAAAGCAGCCGAGAGCTGGTGGCAGCCGCTGAGGGGAATCTTATTTGTTTTCCAGTGACAGTCATAACAGCGGTGCGCTCCCACACTGTGATTGAGGGTGGATGTTCTTTGCACATCTAGATTTGCAGCCCTGCGATTGAATGTAGGCGTGTCCTGAGTTCTAATCAGTTTCATTCCTGTACGGCACGCCTTCCCGACAGCTGCCTTTCGAAGATATGCACCATTAAAGGAAAGTGGCTGTTGTATGACAGATGGCGAAGCAAGTAAAGCGGGTAAGAATATTGGTTGTGCGAAGAGACAGAGGGAAGGCGCTGTGAGTAAATATTCAGGGCGGCTCATTGTGTGAGGCGTGGGGCTTAGAAATGCCCGTCTGCATCTCTGTACTTTGGGGTGAAATAAAAATCTCATTAAAGCTGTGGAACTGAAGGTATGGGTTGGGGAGGCGTCTCTCATCTCAGCCCACCGCCCCCGAATATTAAAACCTCCTCCCCCTACATCCTTGAGACTTCATCACATCACTGCCATAGTTCAGTTGGGGCGGGGGGGGCGGTGGGGGTGAGGCCTTTAGGATCAAAAGCTGTTCTTCCCCTGGGGGGAGAGGGGGGGGTGTGTGTATCAAGGAACAGCGGGATATAAATAGCAATTAGCATAGTTATCTCAACCTTTCAGTCTAGTCTGTTTTACTGCTCCACTCCAACCCAGCTTCTCACAGCAATAATAATAATAATAATAATAACAAGAATACATTTTATTATTTAATGTTTTGTATTTTACAGTGAATATATCAAAGTGCAATTTGGTGAATTACACTTTTTTTTAGGTCTATCTTGCGAAAATAAATAACATCTTTACAAACTGTGTTCAGAAAAATGCAGACAATCACAAGAAGCACAGATGTTCTAAAAAGAGGAGAAGAGATGAAGCAGCCATGTCTGAGGAATGTCTCCTCCTCATGAAATGTGACCATGTCAATCATCATGCGGGGCTCCATGGCTGGCAGGGCGGGGAATGGGAGAGGGGGAGGGGGGCAGCTTAATTATGACTTTAATCACAGATGTGCTCGTGGTACCTGGTAATGCTGCAGGATCACCAGGGGCTTCGAATCTCGGAGAATAAAACAAAAGGCGTTTTTTTCTGAAGGTGGGGGCTGTGGTGGCAGCCGGGGGCATCAATTCAAAATAAAGAGTGATGGGTCCTCTGATCTCCGCCAGGCTCACGGCCCCCCGCGGTGTAATCCACGCCCACCCGGTCCCCATGGTAACGGGGGCGGCAGAGGAAGCATAGCCGCTGGCGCGCAGACGCGCTCGTCTCAGCAGATCTGCTATTTACACTCCCCTTCCACCTCAGACTCGCCCCGTTCTTCCACCTTTTTATTGAGTCGTTAACGTTAAAGTTTACACAAGCAGCTGCCTCCGTGCCTGTTTATCGCTCTTTGCTGCTGCGCTTTGGTTTTATTGTTATTTCAACCCAATTTTTTTTTGTATTGTTGTTGTTTATTTGCTCCTTCTTTTTAATCTAAGAAATTTGTGAACGCGTGGACAAACATTCCTGGACTTGCATTTTGCACTCAAGCTAATACTTATGCACTAAGGGCCTGATTTACTAAGATCTTTAGCATATGCAAAACTTTTCAGCACACGCAAAACTAATAACACAACCAATGATTGGTGCAAAACAAACACCATGACCAATCATTGGTCATGTTATTGGTTTTGTGTGTGCTAAAAGGTTTTGCACACGCTAAAGGTCTTAGTAAATCAGGCCCTCAATGTTGCAAAATGTTTTTCCAATCTTACGGAGGTATGAATGTGCGTCTACATGTAAATTGGACCGTGAGTAGTCCGTTTGACTGAACTGCACGTGCATGTGTGCATGTGTGCACATGTTTGAGCATGCCTGCGTGTGTGCCTGTCCCGCTGTTCCGTGCAGTGCAGGCATGTCATGCCGAATTTGCCGTTGCAACCGTTGCAGACACGTGAACCGTTGCAGACACGTGAACCGCTGCATGTCCCGCGGATGTCAAAGTGCGGAACCAGTGTGTTCGTTTGTGTACGTGTGTATCTGGAGTATGTTATCTACCTCCGTCGGTGTAGCAGATCTGTGGTCCCCTTGCCGGAAGCGCCCAGCCAGGTCTGCGCTTCATAATCTCCTCTTTAGGTGGAGCTCACAGCGTGCTGACTGCGGGTATTGTTCTGGAAGCTGTGAACCTTAAGTGAACGGTTTGTCTCTGCCTCAGTCTCACCTTCTGTCTCCATCTATCACTCTCTCCTCTTTCTCCCTCCATCTTTCTCTCTTTCTCTGCTCCTTTCTCACCCTCTCTCTCCCTGCATCTCTTCCACTCAAACTTCCTTTGTCTCTCCCTCTATGACCCATGCCCCCCCACCACCATGTGCACAGAAAAACATGTGCGCGCACACACACACACACACACACACACACGCACACACACGCGCACACATGTACTCACACGCATACATACACGCTGCTGAGAGGGAGGAATTTTAAATGAGCACCCGGATTTTCTCATTACCCTTCCAAAATACACACCATCCTCTGCTACTATCCCTCTTTAAAAAAAACAGCAAACACCCCCAAGTCCTGGATTGGAGACTGAGAAAAAGGGAGAAGAGAGTGGAGAGGGGAGGGGGTGAAAGGAGGGTGATTTTTGATGACATTCCATGCTGTTTTTTTTTGTGCTTTGGCAGTTTCCATTCCCCCTCTTCGACACCTTTCTTTCCTTCATCAATCTCTCTTCCACCCCTCCACCAGTCTTCTCTTCCACCCCTCCATCCTTTCCCAGCTCTGAATTCCTGCACTGTTCTTCTGTATCTTCATCTTCAGTCTTCTTCTCCTGAAGCACTCATCCCTCCCTCCTCTGTTTAAAATTTAAAAAACTTTTAAAAATTGGAGGCATCTTCAGGTGTTTTTATACCATTGGTCCTGGAAGGTTTGTGTTCTTTAGCAGCTGCAGAAACCGGACACTCACTATTGCGTACAAACCTGCCCCCCACCCCATCCCCCTATCTCACAGACCTGAGGTGCAGAAGCCCCTCCCACAGAACTCGCTGGACTCTCTCACACCACAGCCTTTTCAAGATCACCACCAAAGCAAATCGACTCTTGGTCTCAACACACACAAACACACACGCACACACGCACAAACACACACACGCACAAACACACACACACGCAAACACACACACACACACATCAAATCAGCGGAGTGTCAAATACACATTGCCAGAAACCTGGAAAATTCACTCCCACCATGCTCAACAATCCCTCTACACACACACACACCCCTCTGTTAACAATTTAATGAACTTCATTGGTTAGGTTCATAATTTCAACCCGAACCGCCTGCCCCCTTCCTCCGCTGGTTCTGCATATGCACCCGAGATATTTTCACCCGCTAATTAACCCGGGATATTTTTACCCACGTCACACTGGTAGAGAGTGATTACAATGACAGGTTTCTCACGGGCAGGGCCCCGCTCAGCTGCTGCTGGGTAAACAGCCAGAGGAGTCTGTTCCCACGGTTACGTGCCTCTGATGAGAATTTAATTACCGCTCACTCAGGGACACCCAAGGGTGCACATCTATCCAGGGGAATTAACTTCTGGAGACATCATTCTTCTACAGACATCAGCTCCAGGTCCGAGGGAAGTGAATGCTGGGATATCAAGACGGTGTCCTAGGCCCTCGTTTAATTCTGGGCAGGGTCAAATGGTTTCTTGTCTGATTGACGTATATCCAGCATGACAAACAACAGGTTGTGTCATTGGTTAGCACCCGCCCCTAACCCCTCCGGTTCTGTCACATTCTAAAACATTTTCTCTCTCTCAGTGATCCTCTGCTCGCTCGCCTTCTTGTTTCAGTGTGCTGACTGCGTTTCCCAGCCAAACAAATGTTAAAATGACGATTATTGTAATGGTCAGAGAGCCTACCCACTCCTACACTATTTTAATATTCAGTTGTATGAGGGTAATCAGGGTCTGTTTTTATGATGCTCTGGGCCTGTATTCATAGAGACTCAGAGCAGCTGTGCTGATCTAGAATCAGCTTTTTCTTGCTCATGACCAAACCTTATCCATGATGAGCTAAGAGGCTAAACTGATCCTAGATGAACACTGGCATAGGAAAACATACTCAAGAGCGCTATGGGATACATATTCAACACTTACTCAGCTTTTTCAATACTTACTGAACATTTGCTCAACATTTAGGGCCTGTGACGAAGCCAACTGTTCTTCAACATTTGTTTATAAACCTTTAGTTAGTCAGAACAGCTCACGTTAAACACTTCATGGCAATAAAGACAGTTTGCATGTTTGTAGACCTCAAAACCATCATGGAGCTCTTTGTGATCCTTCAACCTTCTCCCACACCTGTATTTACCTGAGACCAATCAATGCCTGATTAGACACAGGTGAAGGTCAAATTAAATGCTTGAGACCGGCAAAGCAGCCCCACTTCCAGACTAAAATAACAGCCTATTGCTCACTGCCCAGGTACAATGGAACTAGTGCTAGTTATACAGAGAATGGCTGAAAATGTCCATTCAAAGGCTATGAAGCAGAGATCCTGATAGTGCATGGTCATACTTTCAGCTCATTATGGAGGTGTTACCATTTGTGCCAACATCACACACAAACACACACACACACACACTGCACCACAAAAAATAGACACCAAAAGCCTTCCCATGAGGAATTGATCATGAACTGTATTTGCCCGTGTTGGTCCATTGAACACAGCAGAGAGAAGGAGATAATCAATGTTGCTTTCCTGTGAAGATTGGTGTTGGTTAAGCAAAGGCAGGACTGGCTAATCTAAACAGGACTTGGTGTATTGGCTGACTGCAGGTGTTAACCTGTGAATAGGTGAGACCTGGAGATGGAGCATAAAGAGCTGCCATGGGAATAGACGCATGTGTGCTGCCTGCATTTCTCCTTATAACATCACACAGTTATGTTAAGTAGGCGACTATTAGTGCCCGTATGACAGCTGCACACTCACAGTGTTCTTATGACATCACAAGAGTACACCGTTAGTGTTTCTATGACATCATAGAGCTGTTTTCTCCCACTGTGTCACTGTTACAGACACCCTAGAGTGCAGTGCGGCTGGTATTGAAGCATGGGGTAAACTCTAATCTGCCATGTCTGGTGTAGATGAAATATGCAGGTTCCCCGGGATCGAGAAGAGAAGTGTATACGACTGTGAAACATGCCCCAGTTTGTCAATGAGGCACTATGAGCCAAAGGATTGGATGATTTACACATGTTACCGGCATTACATTATAGTTACCTCGTGCCATGAGAACATTTTAGAGCAGAAAAATATTATGACAAACGCCCTCTACACTCGCCCAAATAAACAAGTACCAGGAAAAATATGACAATGCAATATTATATATAATGTAAATATATTATCTCTCCTTCTCTTTCCCATCCCTCCCCCCCTCCTCCTTCTCTCTATCTCACTCACTCTCTTTTCATTAAGGATGGCTAGCAGGTAACATGCTCACGAAAAGTTGGGTCCGTCAAGCCCCCAGTAGGAGAAGCTATTGGGGCTCATGAGAGGAGCCCCATCACACGGGTACACTCCACTGAGGACACATTTTTCCCCTCTTCATCTGGCTTTTTAAAAACTTGCGTCCCATCGTCACAACACATTAACCTCTCAATAATGTTCCATAATCACTACGCCAAAAAGCTAATTTGTTGATTTATATTCATGTATGCAAAAATATTAGTCACAGGAATGCAAAACAATACAAATGGAAAAGAATTGCCTCGTTCTTGTGTCTTTTATTTCCCTGGGAAATAATTATAATCTCGCTAATTCCACTCAGTCACGCTCCACAGAGCATTTGAAAATAATAATAATAATAATAATAATAATAATAATAATAAAAAACATCACAACCTGAAGACCCATATGATAAGTCTCTTTTTTTAAAGACTAATAGAGAGCCTGAACACGTTAATTAAAAATAAATACTAATCAGGCTTTTCTCTTTCTTTCACTCTTTGAAAAGCCCAGATAAGGCTGAGAGCAGTCTGAGGAGCCCTGACACAGAGCTGTGTGTTGAGTGTGTTCCAGGGGAGGGGGCAGTGATGAGGGGGGGGGGGGGTTGAGGGGGGAGGGGGGGGGGTGGTCTAGCTAGCTGAAGAGAATGACTCACAGATTCACTCATATTTAAACATGCTGTGGAAGTCTGAGTCAAATCTAATGACTTGCACAACAGCACTAGATGGGTACAGAGAAGAGGAGTACAATTGCAATGGCATTAATTACAGGGGTACAGGCACAATTCAAAACCATTTGGATGAAAAGGTTTTTTGGGGTGTGGCTGGAGGAGGGTGATGCCTTCGTATGTGATATGCCCCCTGTGACAGGCCAGGAATGGTGCACTGAGCTCCGCTGGTTCCCCCTGAATGTAAGTGCTGACTTCCTTTGAGGAGGAAAAGTGAAATCAAATGAAAATGATGTGAGTCATATGCTATGGCCTTCGCAGTGGCCAGATCTCAACCCAATTGAACACCTATGGGGAGTGGACCGACGTGTGCTCTCCACAACCATCATCAAAACACCAAATGAGGGAATATCTTTTGGAAGAATGGTGTTTCATCCCTCCAGTAGAGTTCCAGAGATTAGAATCTATGCTAGACTAGAGGTAGAATCTATGCCAAGGCGCATTGAAACTGTTCTGGCGGCTCGTGGTGGCCCAACACCTTACTAAGACACTTTATGTTGGTTTTTTCTTTAATTTGTCACCTGTCTGTACCACAGCATAACAGAGCCACCGGACCCCATCACTGTAGGGATTTTTCCTTGAATTTGTCACCCATCTGTATATATACATACCTTTTTTTTTTTTGCAATGCTTTTCTGTTCAGCTGTCTGCAGGTTTTCTACAGCGTGTGATGATTTTAAGTATGCGTGTGCCATTGAAAACCTATTCAGTGAAACCTTTCATATTCCTTCACAAAGCAAAGGGTATGTGTATGGGGGGGGGGTTGAAGGAATATATGTGTGTGTGTGTGTGTGTGTGTGTGCGTGTGTCCCAGGCAACACTGATCATTTGCTGTATGGTACTGACTTCTTGTTGATCAGAAGAACCATACCGTTATTTTACCAACAAAGTTTTGATGATGAAAAATAAGATTTGGCCTCTTGAAAATAGGGATGTAGTTATTTTAACAGGGCGAAAACCCTTCATAGTATTTGTTGTATTTTCCACCAAGGTGAAAGGAATTATGGGAAGAGAGGCGGGGATAATTAGGTAAAGCATGATAAGGTGACCTGATGCTGAGAGTATCATCCAGTTCTCGGCTCTGTAAGTTTTGGTAAAGGGCATTATGATGACAGCTGGCTCATTGCGCAGGTAAAACACAAGGTCATCTGAGGACACCGATCAGGCCAGTAAGCGCTGCAAATCTGGGAAAGATTTTTAAAAAATAGTACCTGAGCTGACCGCTCTACTCCAGCGCAGAAGTTTTAATTAGAGCGGAGCGTGGGTCTGGGCCTTCTGCACCTGTCACAGGGTTGCCTTGGTGACAGCGAGAACCTCATCTATGAGGCGTGTAATTGGCCGTTCCTCTAAATCCTAATGGGGCTGAATTAGGGACGCAATGGCTGCTTTCTGCCTGCTTCCTCTCATCTGAGCTGAAGAAGACCCCCAGTGTTTCTCAATGAAATGAATCACATGACTAAAGCTCGAAGCAAATCATGAAGTGTAAATTTATTTCTGTGAACTCAGGGAAGCGGTCATGAGGAGAGGCAGGTGGAACAGAGGAAGAGAGAGAACGGCCTGCAGCTTCACCGCTCCTTGCAGACGGAAGATCTGTCTCACGCCAGGACAGCCTTCGGTCCCCGTTAAAATACACCCTTCCCTTTTTCATGCCCTCTGCGGCTCTCAAGCTTCAGAGAACTTCCTTTCTGGGAGCGATAGAACAAAGTGCGCCACCGTTAAATAGCCATTTACTCCTTTATTTACCTGCCAGATGCAAATGCATGACGCTCCTGACCCTCAGTTGTGTTTTAAGAGAGAGAGAGAGAGAGAGAGGGGAAGAGAGATCTGTGTCGTCGTCCTGCTTTGACCCGACTCTGTCCGTCTCTTCAAAGCTCCTGAACATCCTGTGGCTAAACACTACCCCTCAGCCCATCACAGCAGGGCTGTTCTCTTATCCATTCCAATCACATTTGGCTCAACCATCCCTGTACTTAGAAACACATGAGTGAGCAGGACAATTTCCATTCTGTGTCTCCAATGACAAGACAAAATTGTATATTTTGCCCAAGAACGGTGCGGTATGCAATTGTGTTTTATTGTACTGTACGTGACTGTATAATTTCTGGTGATTAGGTGCAATAGCAGAGTGGTGATGTAGCTAAAGTGCAAGTAATGATATGACTTAAGTACAACTGCAATACTAAGATTACTGGAATATGTTTTAGCAAAGTGTTCCAGGCTGTATTTCATGAAAATATCCAGGTTCCTATCGAGTGTATCTCGTCTAAATGTGCACGGTCCTGTCTTGCACCTTAAAGACTTCATTTTCAGCTGTGTGTGATTTTCTTGAAGATATCAAATTTGAGCGAGAGAGAAAGACCATTTCCATAGGAAAAACATTTTATTGAAAAACCATTTCGGCTTGTAACAGACAGGAGGAATGTGTGTCATTATTCCGAGCCTTGGAGGGCAGGATTAAAGCCACCTAGAACCCATAACAGACTAAAGTAACCTGGGGGGACGAATGTACAACTCAATCGATAATACTGTTACTTACAAAAACTGGACAAAAATTAAAAACAAATGAAAAAATACAAATTAAATAAATATTTATGGTACACACCTATGGCACAAATATGCAGCAGTCGGTTTGGCAAGTTCTTTTTCTTTTTTAAACCAAATTTCCATGAAACAGTGCAAAAGGTGGAGATGGAAGGGTACAGGCTTTCTGATGAGCTCTAGCTAAAATACATAGCAAAAAATTCCGATTTTATACAAAACATCTTAAGAGTTTATAAAAACAAAAATTGTCAGGTTTTGTTTTCCATATTTACACAAGCTAGTAACCAAAAAAAGTACATAGTTTCATGTTGTGTCTCTTGTTTTTCTCTCTTTTTCCATATTGATTTTTTTTTTAAAAGGTGAATAAGGCTATCGTAACAACCCAGGTTCAATATACAATACAAACGTTAACATATTTACAATATTTTAACTACAGATGTACGGTGCAAATTTCAGAGTCAAGTGAACAGGGTTGACCATAAGAGCAAGGCATTTTACAACAGCCTGAAGACGCAATGCCCAGCTAACTATCAACGTCATTGTAACGTTGCAGCAAATTCCATCACGTTGATAAAACATCACAGCAACATTACTAGAATGCTTTGGGCTTGCTGGCTAAGGTCTTCAGATTTAAAGAAACTAATAAGATTGTCATATTCTGTCCCAGTTGGACAGTAAACCAACAGCAGTTTTTTTTTTTTTTTTTTTTTTTTTTTCCTTTAGAAATCAACCAGATGCATTTTGTTTCAAACCTTTTTGTTTTTTCACAGTTTACCTCTTAACTACAGCACACAGTCATACAAGATACTGAAGGGACCGATTTAGGGAAAAAAACACAAATTGAAAGCAAAATAATGAACAGTTGGTTCACGAATTAAATCTTTCATCATTATCATAAGAACACTTTTTATGTGTCTTTTATAAATTGCTAAAAACCAAAACACAAATAAAAATTGCATATTTGCAGGTTTTGCAGCTCCGACAGAGGCGCAGTTTCAGGTCACAAAAGGCGTTGTTTTGTGGTAAAATTCATGTTCTCAATGAAGGAATGAGACAGAATACACACATCTGTGAGTATTAAGGATAAGCGACGGTGACATTTTCAGCACTCGTCCGCTCAGTTTCGTCTTGGCGGGTTTGTTTTAATACAGGCAATATGAGTGCCATATATGAGTGTGAGGAATACAAATTTAACTTGCATGACAGATACAAAAATAGTTGTGTTTTGTTTGACATGAGGTGGTATGTACACACACGCACACACACACACAAACAGGCACACAAGCATACAAAATAACTAAGGACAGGAATTGTGTCCCAGTAATCCTCTGGGAAAAGCTACAATGCAGCAGGGTAGGATACGCTGTGGAGTCAGTGGACTCCGCCCCTTTATCTCTCTCTCTCCCCCCCCCACCCCCCCCCACAATCCCCCTTCTCTAGCCCTGTGTCTTAAAAAGGCAGCTTAGACATTAAGGGGGGAGCTGTTAAAATATGAATGAAAACTAATGTTAATCATAAAAAACCTAGCTTGCATAATGTGCATTTACCATAAATTATTATTTACTTTCATACTCACCCCATGTGCTATGTGTCTCTATCATAAATAGTCATCTTTTTCATTTAAATTTTTGCTTTTTATTCCTTGTCTGTTCAAATCTCTCTTTTAAATGGTATATCATTCTGCAAAGAATGGTGAACATAAAACAATAGTGAAATTAAATGAGCGTGAGTTTGTGACTGGTATTCCTGTGCTTTGTGTAAAGGTTCTCCCACTCTGCAAACAGACACACAGCTCAGTACGCTGGGCTATGCTCAGCGAGAGTACGCTTCAATTTCACTCTGGTGGACTGCAGTAAGGCAAGGTTTCCGTTGTTATTGCCTGTGCCTTCAACTCGGACAGATGCCATTCCCCTTCACTCGTAATTGAGTCCTCCGACCCATAGGGGGCAAACAATGAGGTCTCGATACAATATTCCCAAGCCTAACTCAAAACTCAAAAAGTGTGAGCTCTGATTGGTTACTTTACGGCAGCAACACCACTCCTGGACGCCCAATAAAACGTGACGCTCTCACCATCCTGTTGTCCCGCGCCCTGCTAACAGAGTACTTCCTGTATTGAGTCTTTACTTAGAGAAGGACAGGCCCGATCCTCATCAGTTAATGCCCGTCTGTCTTCTCCTTCCACATTTGCAAGCTGTGAACACCGTGTGAAAGTCGTCTATGTGTCTACACGATGTGTGACCAGCACGCGTGTATGAGTGGGACAGACCCATGTGAATTTCAAGGTTTAAAAACAATCGGGAGGCTGTAATTGAAATGGGAAGTACGTTTATGAAAACCTCTCACTAAACAAACAAAAAAAAAACTTCAAGCCTTCAAGTAACAACGGTGAGGAAAACAAATGACACTAAATATCAATGCCGGACAGTGTGGGTGGGGAGAAGAGAAGGTCCTGAAGCAGAGACTTAATTAAGAATGGGAAAAAAAGTGTCTGTGGGCAAGAGTGCTTTCTGTGAGACAGGAAGTGCAGAGAGCGTGGCGTTGACGTCCGGATGTCGCTCTCCGTCTTAAATTCCTAAAATGTCTCCAGGAAAAAAAAAACTTTACGGGAGAAAGAAATACTGAAAAGAGTTTGTGGTCAGTCAATCCTCTCATTTTGTTTCTTCCTCTTTGAGTCTCTCTTTCTTCCTCTCTTTCTATCTCTCTGCCATCCTGTTCCAGGCATTGAGGCATAGTAGAGTCACTTTCCTTTTTTTGTGGGGGGGGGAGAGATGGGGGGGGGGGGGGGTGAGAGGCAAGGGGGCCTCTTTGTTCCTCTGCCATCCCCCACAAACACCCTGTTGTATCCCGGACGATCCCGCGGGCGCGGGGCGGCACCCCGACACCAACACAGCGGCTTAGCGGGAGCTCTCGGGGACCACCCAAATTACAGCCATAACATTAACCATTACAATAATATTAATAACAAACATAGGAATAATAACCATAATAATGAAGCAAGGTGGTCAGTGGCCAGTAGCCCTGGCTGGGTGTGAGTTCAGACCTTGTAGTAGATGTTGGCGGGACTCTGGGGGGGCATCTCCTGTACGATGTAGACAGGGTGACCGTAGTCCCCGCTCACCTTCTCGTAGTGCGGGCAGAAGACGCTGTCTGCAGTCCTAAGCGGGATGATGATGTCACTGGGCTCCGAGCCGTTGTTGTTGCCGCCGCCGCGCTTGGGCGTGGCCAGCGTGCTGAGCGACAGCGTGGTGGAGTGCTGCGGCGAGTGCTTGCGGTGTCGCCTCCTGTACTTGAGCAGCAGCAGCACCAGCATGATGATGATGATGATGAAGATGACGCTGCCCGACGCGATGCCGGCGAACAGCGCCACCTCCGAGCCGATGATGCTGGACGGCTTCTCGCCTTTGCCGCCCGTGTCGCCCCTCTGAGACGCGTCTGCACGGGGGGAGAGCGAGAGCGGCGAGTGAATATATGACTACCGCAGAGAGAAAGAGAGAGAGGAGGAGAAAGAGAGGGAGCAAGAGAGAAGGAGACAGAGAGAAAGAGAGAGAGGAGGAGAAAGAGAGGGAGCAAGAGAGAGGGAGACAGAGAGAGAGAGGGAGGGACGGAGATGGAGAGAGAAAGAGAGAGAGGAGGAGAAAGAGAGGGAGCAAGAGAGAAGGAGACAGAGAGAGAGAGGGAGGAGGAGAAAGAGAGGGAGCAAGAGAGAGGGAGACAGAGAGAGAGAGAGGGAGGGACGGAGACGGAGAGAGAGAGAGAGAGAGAGAGGGAGGGACGGAGACGGAGAGAGAGAGAGAGAGAGGAGGAGAAAGAGAGGGAGCAAGAGAGAAGGAGACAGAGAGAGAGAGGGAGGAGGAGAAAGAGAGGGAGACAGAGAGAGAGAGAGGGAGAGACGGAGAGAGAAAGAGAGAGAGAAGGAGAAAGAGAGGGAGCAAGAGAGAGGGAGACAGAGAGAGAGAGAGCGAGGGACGGAGACGGAGAGAGAAAGAAAGGGAAGGAAACAAAGCGACCTGTACTTTTTTGCATATATTTTTTGTCTGCTACATTACGATCATTGTTATGTTTGTATTGTAAACATTTCGGCATAGTCAGGTATTTAAAATTCTATGTTGTATTCCTTTTTTAGATTCTTGGCAGTATTTTTCCAGTTTTCCTGCCAAAATCAAACTGAACTGAGAGAGAGAGACAGAGAGAGTGAAAGACAGAGACAGAGAGAGCGAACACAGCTCTACAGAGTATAACATAATTGAGCGAGTGAAGGTGCATCGCTGCAGAAAGAGGAGGAGGAGAATGGGCAGGGCCAGTGAAAGGAATCACTCCTAACGTGGAAGACCGAGAAGGACATCCTCAACAGAGCATGACCAGAAAGAAATACACTGTACCATGTCAGAGCCTGCAACCCATCGCATATCCTGTATAACACTACCCTATCAGAGCCTGCAACCCATTGCATTTCCTGTACAACACTACCCTATCAGAGCCTGCAACCCATCGCATTTCCTGTATAACACTACCCTATCAGAGCCTGCAACTCATCGCATATCCTGTATAACACTACCCTATCAGAGCCTGCAACCCATCGCATATCCTGTATAACACTAACCTATCAGAGCCTGCAACCCATCGCATATCCTGTATAACACTACCCTATCAGAGCCTGCAACCCATCGCATTTCCTGTACAACACTACCCTATCTGAGCCTGCAACCCATCGCATTTCCTGTATAACACTACCCTATCAGAGCCTGTAACCCATCGCAT
The DNA here is from genome assembly GCA_022702515.1 of Ilyophis sp. 1 JC-2022. Lineage (NCBI taxonomy): Eukaryota > Metazoa > Chordata > Actinopteri > Anguilliformes > Synaphobranchidae > Ilyophis > Ilyophis sp. 1 JC-2022. The sequence continues at coordinate 19,123,523 of CM040398.1, read as the reverse complement.
TTCCTGTACAACACTGTACCCTGTCAGAGCCTGCAACCCATCGCATATCCTGTATAACACTACCCTATCAGAGCCTGCAACCCATCGCATTTCCTGCACAACACTGTACCCTGTCAGAGCCTGCAACCCATCGCATTTCCTGCACAACAGATGAGGTGAGCAGAAAAAGGGGAGGGGCTCCAGCAAGGTGCACATTAAGCGCAGCGCTCAGTTCCATTCCCACCCACGCTACCGTAACCTCTGACATAGCCTTTACGGCCATCTATCCAGCTCTGCGCTGCAGGTGATGGAAAGGTCGCCGTTGTCATGGTGAGCGCAGAGGCAGAGCGCGAGGAACAGCACAGTGTGTCTGGCCGTTTCTCCCTCGGGACAAGTTTGGGTTTCGTTTTTGCCTAGTCAAATTCAGCGGCCAAACCTGTTAGGCTTGTATTAATATTGGACGTGGAGAAAAACATAAAAAACGCACAGAGAAGGCTCGGCCTGAGGGATGGGTCTGAACACTCAGCGCCATGAGAGGGGACGTTCATGCAGGCGTTTAGGCAGAGTAAAGACAACCCTGCAATCTTCCTTCATAAACCTTCCCCCACACGAGAGTACAAGGTGAATAGTGTTTAGCTAGTCACCCAACGCTGGACCTGGAGAACCACTGCAGTAATTATGCTGTCCCATACCCTGGTCTTCTGCTGTTCTATGTTATTCACCAATCTGACTTTTTGCCCTACAATGTCGTAAGTTCAACGTTGTGACACTGGGACGTTGCTGCAATGTTGCTGAAACATTAAAAACAGGCATGATGTCGCTCAAAACATTTGTCACCCGAAGTCTTGGCAACGACGCTCTGGAATTTCACTTTTACGTTGCTTGAAGGTTATACGTTGCAAATGTGAGATTGCAGGGACATATCAGCAACGCTACTGTGTTTGTAGGGTGGACTAGCTGTTTTAATGGGGGGCGGGGCGGGGGGGGGGGGGCGGCTTTCCCAATTTTTTGCTCATTCCGAAAATTTTATTTCCAAATGTAACTGCAATTTAATAAAGATAAGAGCTCCGTGCAATATGCCAAGAATACGAGCACAAGAGCACGAGAAGGTGATTGGAACGCTTTCCGGAGAAATTGAGCTCTCCAAAAAGAAAGGATGACACTAAAGAAGCAAGTGAGAGACTGGTCTCTCTCCCACCCACACACACACACAAATAATGAATCAGCTTCCTACTCTGTGCAATGTTAATGAATTACTTTAGAGAAAGTGCCCCTCCCCGCACCGAATGGCCACAATGACAGGGCATACCGTGTTTATCGACATCATTTTCTTTACTGGCGGGGTCCTTCCCCCCTCCCACTGGGTGCTTGGGGGGGTACCTGGTGGGGTAATCTTTGGGCGAAACTGGATCAGAAGGACCTGGAAGAGACACGAACACACAAATGTAGGTCCAGTCATGACCAAGGCCATTCGTTACCTCTCTACTACCTCAACCAAATGATGATCCCGTCATCTTCCCTGCGGTCTCTCGGAAATGAGTAGTAATTACATTATTTACTAATAATCCTCCTTTTCAATCAATTAGCAGAGAAAGAAAGTGCAATCCTTTGCCAGCTCCAAAAGAAAACCATGAACCAAGAACTTATTATCTACCCAAAAGGCTAATAATGGAAAATAGATTTTTTTTTTTTTTAAAGTAATTGTCCATGATTTTGTTTTCCTAATTCCTATTTGTATTATTAGAATTCTTGTTGTTGTTGTTTACCATCCCACAGATACTGTTCACAGGTTATACTTTGTTATTATTAATAATGATTAAATGTGCAACATAATGGCAATGTGGTCATGATTATACATGCAGCAGGCAGAGTCAGTAAAGCCTGCTGAGTTTTGGGTAAGGTAAGGGCGCGGCTGCACTCCGAGTCCGGGGTTTAGTGGGAGAGGGGCGCACAGCAGGGTGGGAAGCCTCGGGACGGAGTGTCTCTCCGAGGCGGAAGGGATTGGGCCGAGACAGCTGTCCCAGCTCCAGGAGAGCTGTCCGCATGACATTCCGATTTCAGAGCAGCGAGATGACGGGGGCTGGAGCGGAGTGTGCGCTCAGCGTCAGTCAGTCACGCGGCACGCGCGGCCTTCCTGTTTCCACGCGGCCCCGTTTCTAAACGGCAACCGGCTCTGCCACCATCTCCCACAGTGCGGGATTTACTCACCATGGACTATTTATTTACATTTTGTACTCTGTATTTCTTTTTTATTTCTCATACCACATTTAACTACAACTGAACTGTGAGAGTGAATAACACAGGGAAAACAAGGTAGAGCTAGAGGGGGAAAGAGGAGGTAGAGAAGGTAAGAATAGGCAGAGAACGTAAGAAGAGGTAGAGAAGGTAAAAAGAGGTGCCTGCAGACAGTGAGACGTCCAGAATAAAGACCTTGGTGTTGTACTTACTCTGACCCACTTTCATGACGATCTTCATGAATTTGGTCTTGCACACTCCTCCCTCCTGGTTATCCAGCCCCTCCATGGTGCCGTTAGACGTAGCTGAGAGCGGGGACAGAGAGAAACAGGACCATGACCACCGGAGACCAGTCAGAATTAAACAGTGTTTCTAATTAGTGTTACTAATAAAAGACGAGCAGCGCCTTCACGGGAGACACGTCTGCACTCGTAGTGACCGCTGCCTTTTCACCCCCTTTATTTACACAAGCAGAAACTTGGGAGGCGGTTTCTGCTTGCCGGTCGTCCGCTCTGGCGTGGAGGAATCCCTCGGGTGGATCTACAGCCTGAAACCGTCTTCTCTGACTAATTAAAAAGGTTCTGCATGTATAATTTAGCAACACCAACCGGGAGGGTTAAAATCAACACCAGCACCCACCCAGACTCACAACCCTGGGAAACCACCCCCCCCCCCCCCCCCCCCCCTTCCCGAATTACATCACAGGAAAACATACTTCTGAACAGGGTCCAAAAACACATATTATGTGCAGTTAGACTGACCGAGTGATTGGCGAATTGGGCGATTGATTATTTGTACAGCCTACTTTGTCAGTATAGGTTTCATCACTGTTTTTACTCAGCTGGGATGTTTGCTGTCATCTGTGACTATGCTGCCTTGAATGTGAAAAATGGAGTCTGTACAATTCAAATATGAAAAGGGAGGCAACTTCACCTCCGCAACAAAAAAGAGAGACAGAGACGGAGACAGAGAGGAAGAAAAAAAGTGAACAGAATGAGAGGAATAAAAAAGCGAGGGAGCCGTTTCCTGCCATTAATACCTACTGAAAGATTTCGCTCCACCCAGTTAAAAATCACAAACCCAATTACCTTCACCCTAACCCCCCTCTCTCTCCCTCCCTCTCTCTCACTCATTACGCAGTGCAGTGCAGTGCACGTCCAGGACAGCGGACCAGGTGAGTGGCCAAATGCATTGTGTCTCGAAATACAAAAAACCTCTAAACCCAAATTGCACTGTGCAGTGATTCAGGCTGCCAAGTCTTTTCATATCATTGAAGCCAATTTACCTCAATAAGTGCCATAATTATTTCACTGACAGTAATGAGCTTCTCTGAAGATCAAAAAGAAAATCAAGTGTACAGGAACTGAGGTACTTCTATTCAAAGGAAGAAAGAAAAGAAGAAGAAGAAGAAAAAAACCCCGGCAAAAACATGGGAAATTCTTCAGCAGGTTATCAGCTATTAAATTCTACAGCACACCGGAGAATAATAGTATTTTATTATAGCAGCGTTCCCAAGTATGTACCTTGCAATTTCAAGTCTACATCAGTCCAAAACATAAACCGACTTCAATCTGTGCCATGGGGTCACGAAATAAAAGCATCATGAATATTTCACCGACTCCAGAAAAAAAGAAGCTTAAAGGACAGTGGAGTCACTTTAAAACAGAAGGGGCAGAAAGCGTGCCTTAGATTCGGGGACACGCTCCCCTCGCGGCATGCGTGTACGTGTGGAGGTGACACAAACAGCTGCTATGGTGATGTAAGAAAGAGAGCGAACACATAAATGACACGGAATAACACACGCACGGGAGATTCCCCGCGCATTTTTCATGCTTAGCGTGCGGCTCTGGCGACGTCATCAGAGAAATTAGCATCGCTGGACCGTGGGATCACGTGATACTGTGACCCAGCTCCGCGCTGCTGCCCCCAGAGGCCGTGGGGGCGCACTGCAGTCGATAATCAGTTTGCGAACTATCAGGTCAGTAACACGCGTCTAATGAGATGCAGGGGCTTAGCCGCTGGCCCGATTCCAGTGCGCTCTGGCCTGCCTTTCCCCCTGTGCTACGCTGATAGACGGGGGCCTCATGCCCCCCGACCCCCCCCCCCATCCAAAAGTCCTTTCATCAACCGGAAGAGAATTAAAAAGCAGGTGTTTCTGGACGATCCCTGTAATCCAGATTCAAGAATCATGCTCTGTTCTGGCTGGCTGGCTCCCCCCTACCTTTGACAGGTCATTCTATGAAGTACAAATGATTGTTAATTGGTGACACAGTGCATATGAAATTAAGAGTCCTCCCACAAGCATTGTAGTCTGTTATGTGAGCTGTTCTCTCTCTCTCTCTCTCTCTCTCTCTCTCTCTCTCTCTCTCTCTCTCTCTCTCTCTCTCTCTCTCTCTCTCTCTGGCTGAGCTGTAGCTTTTCAGCACATGGCAACACAACAACCAATGTGCAAAGCTTCTTAAAGGCTTGTGATTTGTGCACGTGTGCGTGTGTGTGTGTGTGTGTGCATACTTCATTAATCCCTACAAAAATCTGTTGCAAATCCAAACATACGTAACATACACACAAAGACAAGCACACACAGACACCATTAATGTGCTGGTACGTGACTAGACCTCTCTGTCTGTAGAGCAGGAGAATGCAGAGATCTACACTATGCCAAGTCCCCACACACACGCTCTCTGTTAGTACGCATAAACGCACTCTATCCTAATTGAACACACACTCCCTCCCTGTCAGCACCCGTGAACACATACTAAACCAATTCTGCACACACATCCTCTCTGTCAGTACCTATAAACGCACTCCACACCAAGTCGCTACGCACACCCTCTCTGTCAGTAGCCATAAACGCACTCCAAACCAAGTCGCTACGCACGCCCTAAGCCATCAGCTACTCTAGAATAATTCAACACACACTTCCTCCCTGTCAGTATGCATGAACACTATACGCTAATTCTGCACACACACCCTCTGTCAGTGCCCACAAACACACTCTACACAATGTCTCCACAGTGAGATATTCACCTGAACCCAATATAGTCAGGCAGGTTACCTCAGTTATAAAAACAAAACCATGTCTCTTGGTTATTTAACCCCCCATCCCTTCTACATGACATTTTTCAGATTCACATTCTAGTGTTTCATATTCGACAGTTTTTCATATTCACTAGATTTGGGCGTTTTTGGAAGGAAAATTCACTGTCTCTTCAACCTCTCCTGCCACCAGTAAACTGCGCACAGAGAGAAGATTTTCCATTTTCCCATGAAATCTTGCTGCTTTTTGTGAAGATATGTGAAAGAAAAAAAAGCAATGTCAAAAAGAGAGAGAGAGAGAGAGAGAGAGACAGAGAGATTAGGGCAGGGTTAGGTAGGGGGTAAAAACATAAAGAGAGAGGTAGAGAAAGCTCCTCCAGCAGACCCTGAGTGATGGAGAAAACGATAAAGGAACGAGAGATTTAATGTTCCGTGTCACTTTTCCCTCCGACCACGATCACTCAGACGTCCCCACATATAGTGGAGTTCACCCTCTCACCCGCCCTCTTTCGGTTCGTCCCCCTCCCCTGACCCTTGCCCGCTAACGGTCTGCACTGAGCCGGAATTAGCCTGTTTGGACGCATTTCTGAACCGCTCTCCTCCACACCAGGAGAAGCGTTGTGCGGGCAACGTGCTCCCTGGCACCAGCGCGGCACGGAGTTTCATCATGAAAACACCGCACTCTGAAAGAGATAAACTAGCCCGGTGCACAGCTGTGACAGGACACACGGAGACCCAGATACACAGCGCTCTAACGCTGGGAGAAAGCTGCTTGGAGGCCGCCTTTCACTCCCTACACATCCACAGGGTTGGAGGGAGAGGACACGGGGCTTTAGAGGTGGAACTATTCCTATTAGGGGAAATTAATATAAAAGTCATCAGGCTGCAGGTCCAAAGCTTATCTATCTCCCGCACATACCACCACGCCACCCATATCCGCACCTCATTCCAAGTTGGCAGTTTGTACATCTCACGAACGCGCCACACCTCACCGTCGCTCACAACATCACTCAACATCACTCGACATCTGCAAACCGTGCCAATACCAACAGTAAAAAAAAAACCCACCAAAGCAAACTACGCCAACACTGAAAATATGTATGTTTTTTTGGCCCGGATATTTAAGCAGCAGCGGCCCTCTCAGCTGTTTGCTGAGTATCCCTGTCAGTTAGTTCGTTAATTCAAACCAACCACTCTGCCTTTGTGTGCAAGAGCCTAATTAATACACAACAGCAATTCAATAAGAAGCTATCACAATAGATGAATGGTGAATATGAATAACTGGAGAGACAGACAGAGACAGTAATGTGCATATGTACATATACCATACATAATTAAATGTACACAAGATTTAACGTAATCTCAGTGAATAATCACTTTTGTTCCTTTTTTAAGAGGGGTGGAGAGCTGTCAACAGTGAATTCTGTACTGAGTGATTAATGAAGATTAATTTCACCTCTGCTTGGACAAACCTGCCCTGCGTGAGATGAGCGAAAGGTGAAGTCACGTGATAGTGAAATAGAGTGCGTTTGTAGCAGAAAGACTGTGTGTAACAAAGAGTGAGTGTAAAAGAAGCCTCTCTTGAGATGAGAGAAGGCAGGTTTTAGTCTCACATCGCACATCCTGAGAGGCGCCCTCCAGAGGAAACAGCAGCAGTAAAACGGAGCCCAGGAAACTGCGCAGCTAATAGCATGAGGTCAGAGCAGCAAAACAGTAGCAGGAGCAGGAAAAAACAGGAGCAAGAAAAACAGGAGCAGAAAAAACCAGGAGCAGGAGTAGGAAAACAGGAGCAGGAGTAGGGAAACAGGAGCAGGAGTAGGAAAACAGGAGCAGGAGTAGGAAAACAGGAGCAGGAGTAGGAAAACAGGAGCAGGAGTAGGTGAAAAGGTACCAGAGTGTAGCTTCCGCCTGCCCTCACGTCTACATGTATTTAAGCCATAAAGAGTTGGGCTGCAATAAACCACCTACAGGACATTTTTTCCTGTTTCCCTGTTTGTGTTCGGAGACTATGGGCAGCGTCATTACAGGCTGACAGGGTCTGACTAGCTTCATGTTCCTATGTCTCATGTCACTGGGAAAGGTCCCTAGTGAATGGTTCACTGAGCGACATCACTGAGCTGGTCAGACAGACAGCTGTACTCCTCTGTCGTCTGCATTTCTCTTCTCTCCCCACATAGAAACTCTCCTTTCTGTGTGTGTGTGTGTGTGTGTGTGTGTGTATGTCTGAGAGAGAGAGTGTGTGTGTGCGTAATGATATAAATGATGCGCTAGCTGACCCCTGATTGTCTGCGGAGCGTGAAAGCACGGTCGCATTTTTGGGGACACCGGCCGGTTAGCGTCATTCAGGGACGCACAACCTAATGTACTCTGACAGCGGGGGGCATCAGCTGTAACCGCTCACCTCGCCCCATACTCAAAACCACCCCAACCCACCCTGGTTTAGCAGGGGATCACATAAAAAACACAGCTGAAAGCATCCACCAAACAGAGGACCATGGCGAGCTGTCCACTTCTCCTGCTCGATTTACCTCCACAGCGTTTCAGGAAAGCATTAAATTGAATCTTAATGCAATTTACCCCCACAGCTGCAGTGTCACATTCCTAATTTCACAACAGGAACAGCCCTATCCCAGCTGCTCACTCACTCTGGTTGTCTCTCTATTTACCTATTTATCTCTGTCTTTCTCTCTCTCTGGATCTCGATCTCTCTCTCTGTCTCAATGGCTATGCTAGCAGTCACACCAGGGACCATTTAGATCAAATAACTCTCTCTTCATGTTCCCGGCTGGGAGCCGTATCGCTTCGAACACTCGTCAAACTTCCCTCTACAGCGCAGAGCAGCCTTGTGGGTTGTGGTGTTGGAAGCGCATTAAAAGCGCCTTTCTCTTTAGCATGACGCACACCCTGATGCTCTGGTAAATAACACAGCTCAGGAACACGCCGGCGTAAAAACGGGCGCGGACCAAAGAGGCGATTTAAAGGACGGAGCGAGATAAACTCCACCTGTACAAAGGAGTCACTGAGCTTTCTGCACATTACTGAACATTTCAAAAGAAAATGTATGTTCTGAGAACAATATTCGGAACAACATCATTTCAGTCGATTCTACATTTTAGTTTGTGACATGTTAGGATGAAAGTTCTCATGGATATACGGGAGTGTTCTCAATTTTTACCAGCACAGCATCTAAACAGTTAATGTATTTCAAATATGTATCTGATCTGAATCAGATCACTGACATACCCAGTTAATCACACAGCACACCAGTGAGCAGGGTTATGACAATATGACAAGATAAGTAAGGTGGTTGCCTATTTCTATGTTCAGCAGGGGGAGGGGGGTTATATTACTTATTTATTTGAAGGAATGAACGCAAAATAAACCCATTTCCTTAATCTGCATTTCCTATTGATACAAGGCTCAAAAGTGCACCTCCTGGAATTAAGTCAGCTCTAGCTAACGACTTTTTCTGCGCCGGAAAAAAATCGCTGAGTACCGCAGGAGCTCCGACAAGAGAAAATGGAGTTTAATGCCGCTTGTGTCCGGCCTGGAGCAAGTGCGTACGCTACGCTAACACAACTCGGCCTTCTCCTGCTGTGAATTTTTACGACGGCTCAGCCCTCTACCCCAGTCGCATGTTAACGCAGTCACGGAGCCGCAGCGGGCCCGGCACGCCCCAGAGGAATGAGCCCCAGGGAGTGAATTAGCATTCCTTTAAAGGGTCCGGAAAAAAAGCAGGAATCTGCAGCTGCTGCACAATTGGATTTTTCCCTTTTAAAGGCAGAATTTTACTTTCAACTATCGAATTGGGCTGAAGGTCTGACCAAGAACAGAAGAAAAGAAACAGAGAGAGAGAGAGAGAGAGAGAGAGAGAGAGAGAGAGAGACTGTAAAAAACACAAGCAGGTGATACAGAGCTGTGTGCGCTGTAAAGGCAGTGGAGGCTGAGGGTGAAAAGCTTCTTCAGATAACAGGAAGACTAAAAGAGAACTGTGGGCCTGCAGCGTGCAGCGTGAGCGCGCAAAAGCAGCCTTTGTGCGGCCGAGTCGCAAGGCCAGAGCTTCCGCGGGGTCGTTCCGCATCACGTGACCCAGATTTTCACTTATTTACTTCTCTTTACAGAAGGGAGGTCGTGAGAAACCAAACCAGAGTCTTATTGAGGAATCTCATCCTCACAAATGGCACGGGGCAAAATAAATAGACAGAGTTCATGAATAATGAACGAGCACGCAAAAAAAACGGCCAATGCATGTCTCGTCTTGCAGGCTGGGGAGTTTGTTTTGGGTAGAGAAGGGAACAGGAGAGGCCTGTTGTGTGTGTCACAGGGGGTGGGGGTGGGGGTGGGGGACTAGAAACCCGTCCTTCAGTAACTTTGTTTGTGGAGCTCGCCCGGTGGCCATGGGGCTCTGATCTCCTGCACAGTCAGAAGAGTGGAGATCAAAGCCTCTCTCCCACTCAGGTTCTGAGTGAGGCCACGCATTCGCACCGCAGTGACACGTTTCTTTCCCTCTCCGTTTGTACATCGTCATGCTGTAGAGAGTACTAATGTCTCTCCCTAGGTCTGGTTGCACTTATTTTGCAATATGAAAAACAATAAATGAAAGTCCCTTGAAAACGCTGCCTTAAGAATACAGACGTGTATATTATATACAAGTTTTAGCAGCTGGATTTTCCATTATTTCCATATATTAGTCTCATAAACATTTCCCTCAGCCCACTGCACAATGAGCAGCAGTTCTCTCCTGCCCAAGTCAATCAGTGATAAACTGTTCCTAATGCTGAAACCCTCACAGATGGTGCAGCCCGCTACGCCCCCCGCTAACACGCACAGATGGTCCAGCCCTTGTCTGAGGCCAACCTATGGGTGTGGCCGTCACACCGAGACTGTGTCACTCAAAGACGATGAACTCCCTCCAAAGAGACCCCAGCTCCCACCAAAGATGGTGGGGTCTATGACAAGACAGAATTGTTAGCTTGGAAGTCAATGGAGAATAGTGTTTAAAAGTTGAACTCAGATTATAGGACATGTGTTAAAACAAATTCAGCATATTAATATTAACATGACTATTCAAGCAGAACACGGGCATTAAGGGAGCCCTTCAGAGCTAGGACAAGGCAGGTACTCACAGATGATGTAATAGTCCCGCCCCCTGAAGAACTCCAGACCCCACAGGTTTGGGCTGAACTCCTGGAACTTGAGGGTGAACTTGACGTCCTGGTCGGGCTTGACGCAGTTGAGCAGGGGCGTGTCCGCTTTGGTGATGGTGCAGCTCTCCAGCTGCGCCCGCTGCACCATGTACAGCTTGTAATACTCCACCCCCTCACCCGCCCCCCCATCCACCCGTGGGCACACAATGTCCATCTTGTCCCCGATTTGAGGGTACAACACCAGCCCCTGTCCCGGTACAAATCTGAGGGTAGAACGGAGAAGAGAGGAAACAGTTAGTGGGAGGCTACAATTTACACCAGACCTGGGTCAAAGATGTGTCCGAAATACTTTAACTCTTTACATTACGTTACATTGCATTAATTTAGCAGACACTCATATCCTGAGTGATTTATAAGGTCACACACCGTTTTCAGATGCCGATAAAATCTACAGAAATCTAAAAAACATACACTCCTGTAGATACACCCTGAAATATTTAACAGCGAAAGACATTAAAAAACTAAAACCACATGTACAGCTGATGATTCAGTTATTGCAGAGCTTTGTCTGGTATGTATTTCAAATAATGATTTGACCCAGGTCTGTCTTGTATTACCTGAACTTCATAAATCTTTAAATCTGATTAGAAAACTGGAAGATGCATTATAAAAGCATACTAACTTAATTAGCTAATTATTGAATCAATAATGGCATTAATTATATTTATTCAGCAATGCTTTAAGCAGCTACCTCTGTGACTACTGTTAAAGCGCTTTTAAAAGCATTATTTTATCAACATTTATCAAACTGTAACTTTTATCAAATTCTTGTGTATCTTTTTACTTACATATTTTCGTTGTTTTTACTATTATCTTTCTTGTTTGTCTTTAACCTTCATGCACTATAGACAAATAAGCGGCGCTCACAAATAGAAATGTAGCTGCTCAATGAGAGTTATAGCAGCCTATAGGCCTCTGAATCCCAGCTTGTTAAACACTTGTTTCCTCCATTTTGATTGTTTAACTTGGAAAAGACACAAAAATAAACAGCAAAGAGTTCCTTGTTCTCCATTTAAGACGTTTACTTCCTTAAAAGCTCAACAGTTTTATCAAAAATGAACATTTACCCGTATTTACATGGCTAAATGGCCTGTCACAAACTAGCAACTGCAATTATAGCATTCAGGTGTTCAAAAACAAAGACATTATTGTGGAGTTTTTGTGAGCGATGAAAAGTGAAGCGAGCACAGATTACTCTAAGCGTAAGTGTTTGTCCTGTCATCTCTGATCAGATTAGACTCTTCTCATATCGGCTTACTTAGTTTCTCCTCTTAGTGATGAGCATTGCGTCAAGTGCTTCTGCACTTAATATCCCATTTCAGTCGCTCGTGTGGAAGAGGGGAGAGAAAGAGACAGAAGACAGGAGGAGAGACAGATGAGAGAGAAGGGAAAGGGAGAGAGAGAGAAGGGAAAGGGAGAGAGAGAGAAAGAAAATGAGACGAGTGAAAGAGAAGGAGAGAGAATGAGAGAGAACGAGAGAGAGGGCTCAGTCAGGTCTTCTCTTGCCCCACAATCCTCTGTTGTTTACCATGTCAGTTGCAATCGCCCCCTCGTTCCCTTGAACCCGATGGTGTGCTCCTGCACTAAAAACATGCTAAACATGCTATAGCCTAGCCTACACGTCAAGCTCCTCCCCCCAGGCCCTTTTCACCTCTGACCCCCACGAGAGACCATACACACAGAAATATCACTACATAAATGTATGAAATATAAATAACTCTGTTTTATATGTGTGTTTGCTCACTCGCCTACTCTGCTGCAGGAGAGCTCTGGCACAGGGCCCAGTATTTGAACTCTGACCTCCAGGGAAAGACAAGAAACTGAATCAAGCCTTGGAGGATGCTGAAAAATTTATAAACAGAAACGTATTTTAAAAATCCCTGTCTCAGAACAAGTGCCAGAGCATTCTGTGTTGCGGTCCCTCCCAGCGTATTTAACAAGCGCTTTGGAGCACACAAGTAAATATGCCCCTGGTTTCCTCATAATTAGCAGAATATGTATCTGAGATAGCCAAACATTTGTCTCTCTCAGCAAACAGAAATACTCTGCTTCATACGCACACGCATGCACACTTACATACACGTGTGCACTCACACGCACACGCACATGCAGGTCTTCAGATTTTATAATCCAACAGTAAAATAATGTTCCTGAAGCGTTTTTACCAGGACAACCTTACTGCAATGCTGGGGATACCCTTCAATGTTCAGGAGAAACAGAGAGGGTCAGGGAGGAAAAGAGAGAGATAGAAATACAGCTCTTCCCAAGACATAATTCCCAGTCCTCTCTCTCTCTCTCTCTCTCTCTCTCTCTCTCTCTCTCTCTCTCTCTCTCTCTCTCTCTCTCTCTCTCTCTCTCTCTCTCTCTCTCTCTCTCTCTCTCTCTCTCTCTCTCTCTCTCTCTCTCTCTCTCCGAGTAATTTTCCTCCAGACTGATCTAAGAAGCTGAATCAATACTAAAAAAGAAAAAACCATTGTCAGATTACATTACCGAAAACCTCCCACAGCCAGACGAGCTTTCATTTGTATCTCTCTCAGGTGGTGAGCACAATCAGACCAGACTGCACAACAAAAGCCCTCCATTTTTGGCACGATTAAAATAAATGGCAGATAGCCACGGCTACCTGCACACTTCGCAGGCACACACCATCATTACAACCACTCTCCTGCACAGGAGCGTGACATAGGCGCCCAAACACCTCCATATCCCCTCAGCCAACAGGGCGACAGTGGGGGGGTGGGGGCGGGGGATACCAATAAAACCCGGGCCTTGTTGTAAACAGCAAGACCTGGGAAAACAGCTTTGACCCCTCCCTCCTTCCACGCTCGGCCCCGCCCCTTCACTCTCAGCCCTTGTGTTGTCCGTCACTCTCCCGCCAGTCACAGTCGTAAATATTCCCCTGGGCCGTGGCAGAGAACGGACATTTATCGCCATCGCGCTAAGTGTTAACGAGCGAACGCCGGCCCCAACGAGCCATTAGGCTTCATTACTGTACAGAGCGCGGGGCGGACAGAGCGCCCATGTGAGCAGCCAGACGGGACACTGTGACCTGTACGGTCTCGCCTGGGGGAGCTGGCATGTTGTGTTCTCCTGAATTATGTACTGTTATTTATGTATTGATTACATGTCCTCCTGGTGGGGCCAAAGACAAATATCCTCAAGAATAATAGTCAATTTAAGTTTAATAATAATCAGTATTATATGGACAATAAAGTCCAGAAGTTATATAATCTGAACAAATTCTTTAAAAAGAGAAGTGCAAGTGTCCGTAATGTGTGGTTTTACACTGTTGTTTTCTGTTGATTTAAAATGTAAATGATTGTTCCGGCAACGCCATGCCTCTTTGTGGTCATGTTAAGGAAGAATATTTCAGTTTAAAATTGATTTTGAGTTTGATAAGATGGCCTTTCTTCTTCAGAGCCGCATCCCTTCTGAGCCTCACTGTGGAGCAGACGACAGATTGAAGGCGACGACAGTAAACAGGACTTTAATATTTGAAAAAAGCATGCGGCGCGTCTCCATGTTCTTTTAACGGGAGAGACAGGGTACCGTGCGCGGAATCCTCCGGTTTTAACTTCACCGGGCTGTGCTCGCCGAAATTTGAAAATAAGCTGACGGGAATCTCTCCTGTCGACACGACGTGCGAGCCGTCAGCTGACCCCGCCCGCCGGGATAAGGCTCAGGTGCATGGGTATTGCTGCAATGTTTTCTTTCCTCTGATATCTGATAAAAAGCAATCCGGAGTACACAGGTGTGTGAGAAGGAAGAGCGAAAAAGGAATTGACAGTAATCCCCTGGCTGACATCTGTTTTGTCGTTCATTTAAAGGGTGTTTTTCCCAGGGGCCTCTCGGATAGTGTTTAGCTAAAGTGCTAGTCTGCGGCGCGGTGACACACCCGACAGTGTGCAACGGAGTCCAGACCGTGGCAGCGAGCCCCGGCAGGGTGAGGTGTACTTGGCCACAGCCCAGGGAGGAGGGATTCAGTCAGTGCGCCGCCCTCTGCTTCGCTGTGCAATAGCGACTCCTCTGGTCAGTAAGGAGACTGCGGTTTGTCTGCGCCAGCTGTGCGGTCAGTAGCATCGCGGCTCTGCTGGTGGACTGCGCAGGCTGGCAACGTGGGTTTTGGAGGGCATGCGAGCTACTCTGCCTAATTAGCGGAGGACGCTGTAGCAACAGGACAGGCCTCTGGTCAAGTATGGTGGCACCACTGTACTGTGTTTTTTTGCCGCTGCCCGTTTACTTTAACACACGCGAATGCTACACGCCACTGAACGCCACAGGATGGGCTTCTGTAAATATGTCCACTTCTACAGCGCTGTCCTTTCACACTGCATGGCTCACTCCTCTCTGTTTGCACTTATCTCTGCTGTGCGTGTAGTCCCCACTAAACAAACACAAGCACAATGGCGCTCTCCGTATAATCCCACTACTCAACGCTTCCTCCAGGAGTTCCAGAAAGGACACAGTAGGAGAAAAGAGGTTCGCAGGAAAAGGGAGGGCAAAGGCGGAGAAAAAATGTTTGACTTTCAGTCATCCCTCCCTCCGATATGGAAATGTGTTCATTCAGCACACGGGAGTTAAGAGACTAAGAGCACAATAAAGGACAAGCGGGCGGAGCGGAGGGAATCCGCCCGTGTCGCCTTTCCTTCTCACCCGACGGCGGGCGAGAGGGTGATCTGAGAGCCCTTTATACCTCCGTCACCCTATCCCGTCCCCAAAACCCTCAGCCAGACTGACTCTCATCCTGTAATCCAGGCCTGTGAGGCCTGCTCTGTCTCTGCATAACAACTCTGCGGCCCCTAGGGCCCAACTTCTCTCTCTATCTCTCTTTCACGCTCTCTCTTTCTCTCTTTCATATGCAGCCGGCTTGATCCAAAACTTTTATTCTACATGTTGTCATGGGAACACCCCCCCCCCTCCTCAGCACTCCCTTTTCTGTATACATTGTATAAATTGGAAGGATTTAACTTTTCCCCTGCAAATCCCTCGTTCTTTTCTTTGTTAAATCCTGCCACCCTCCTTGTGAACCCTGTGAAATGAGGGGACTGTTTTTTGTTTTTTATTATTATTATTATTATTGTTCTGGATGCAGCCAATAAGCTTACTTTATGTGTTTTCTCTAGGGACATAGCTAGCCTCCCTGTCATTCTTTCACATTGGATGTGCATCTCTATTCCCCATTAGGGCTACAAAGGGCCAGCATGCAGCATAATCTCCTAATGAAGCCCACTGCAGCCCGAGCAGATTCCCCTGGAATACACCATGTAAAGCAGGCCCCACTTTTGTTTCTCGGGGTGAACTACAAAATGGATTACCAGGAGGGGAAATCTTTATGAAGCTCACACATTGCTTCAAGTAAAGCGTAAAACAACAGCGAGCTTTAAAGCTGACAGGCCTGGCCCCTCGGTTTTGCATTTTATTCCAGGTTCACAAAAGCACACAAGGTTTTGTAGTCTTTTTCGGCTCAGCGGGGTAAACAATGATGGTTAGTGGGGCAGGGTGGGCTATTTTTGCTAAATTTGTCCCGACCATTTAAAAACTAGATAGAGGCCTTATGTTGAACATACTGCCGACATGAACGTCAAATTTAATCTACCAGAAAAAAGGTCAGATCTAAAACATGCTAGATTGAAACTCTATTGTACAACTCAGGGTCATAAGAAAGCACAAGAAGTGTGTAAACAATTTAGACATTTAATGCAATTAATGTATATGAAATATTTTTCCACAAAAAATTATTTGAAGTGGGACTGACTGTTTCATTTATTTATTTGAATGAATATATACAGCATAAAGAGAATAATATAAACCATGTCTTAACGCTCTTTAACTGTGTAAAACCTACCTATTCAATTTATTCAAATACAGACCATGTTGTATAAAATCAATGTATTGCATGAAAAAAAAAAAAAATTATTTTACAATTTCTATGCATAAATAGGCTATGTAATACACAAACTATGTAAATATAGCTTACTAAAAAAATTTACAACTGTGTTCGTGGTTATTTGCTAAAAGTTATGTAAAACGAAAGACGGTCAAGTATCTTTTACAGACTGTTTAAAGATGTTGTAATTATTTAAATTAAATGTTTTGTATTCATTATTATTCGGTGCTGCTAAGGAACTGACACGTCGTAAAGTAAAATTTGAATAAAATTCATTTTCTCGTTGAATGAAAAAGGAATTGAAGCGACCAGGCGTTTCTCGGAGCCTCTGTATCCGTACTGCTCCCGTCAACCCACATTCTGCCGGTATTCTCTCATCCGTTAAACTATCGGCTCCATCTCGCCTCTCTCCCCGTAGCTAAATGCCTACAGATCAATGATCTAATAACCACTTCGAGCACCATCTCATCACGTCACAGGCCGTTATGCCGCCTCTAGTTTACCTCCTCAAATTTTAAACCTGATATATCTTTTCCAGCCAGCTATGGGCCGTCGAAAGGCGTAGCCGACAAAGGTTAATAAACTATATCTGTTTTGTAGCTGAGTAAATAACATAGCTTTTTATTGCAGGTTATGACTTACTTCCAGGTTACATCTACAATGTATGACCATGTATTTATTAACCTAGTCCGAGATCGGCGCTACCATCGAACCGACTCGATGCATAGCCTAATGCAAAACAGCATCCTCTTATCCTCTCCAATTATGTTTTCGAAGTTTCGTACGGTATCATGAACGCAGTGTTTTTTTCCCTAGCTGAGTCTGCACAGATACTTGTAGCAACCTATTTCTTGTAGTCACGGGTTTCATGGCAATAACCAATGTAGTGAATATAACATGATGTGAATATAGACTATGACTAGCCTAAACCTAGCCTATTCAACAGTGGAAACTTTCGGTGGAAATATTCTCGCCTAACGATGGTATACGTGTCTCCACGGAAAGCCACCAAAGACCACCTGTTAGGCATCCGCATTGCCCCCAATGGTCACTTGATATTTATTCATGCATTAATGGGTTTTCAAGAAGGGGGAGAAGGAGAAGACACCCCCCCCCAATAAAAGAGTAGCCTACTCTGAATTCGAGACAACCTGAATTATTGAGCGCGCCGACCGACATCTATACGAAAATGGCAATCCTGAACATCCTGTAAAGGCCTTAAAATCCGTTTGCTAAATACACAGTATGATTCAGCCCAGGGAATTATGTTATGCGGTTACTTTTAATTAACATCGCCTAAACATGAATTATGGATGATGACTGCTGATCAGGCTTCCAATTCCAGCAATGTGCATAAGTTTCCCAGCGCGTGCATTTAACCAATTTAGGACTCTTAGAAAAAACGTAGATCAATGCGTAAAGCCAGTGTATATTGTCTTTATTTGTTATATACCCACAAATACGTTCCTGGTTGTCCCATTATATTGCACCTTTTCCACGCTAATCGCAAAATACTAAATAATGTGAAAATGCTCTTGTTTTTTCACTTGCAATATAATAATTTACAACTACAAGTTTGTTTTTGACACATAAACAGAATCGTTGTGGCGTTCAAAACACAAAAACGATAGGCCGCCCTATGCTGTTAAAATCGTTAAAGCTCAGTTCAAAAAAATTGTAATATCATTTATTAAAAATTACGTATTAGTATTTACTATATTTGGCATTTAATATGATTGTTCATAACTGATGCGAAAATACTCATCTTTAGAAGTGCTTCTGTTGGGCCTCTGCTTTCAGAAATACGCGAATTGTGTAGGCTATTTATATAATGGTGCCACTAACGCCATCGCAACAATGTTTTAATTAATATAACTTTGATAAATAAAACAACATTTGCTCTTTGAAGTGGAGCAGAATCCGGGGCTAAACGAAAAAAATACTGATATGCAAACTATTGGCCTCTCATCGAGACTGTCGTTTGGAACCGTAAGTAACAAGCTACTCCGTAACGGACTGTTAAAAATAACAGACGGAACAAAATAAACTAAACACGGCAAAAAAAAACATTGAAACGCATAGCAGGCAAAACTATATGTCCGGATACTATGAGGGTCATGAAGATTCTTCTCTCCTTTGACGGCTGCCTGTGAATGTATAAAACGGCATCTCGCGGAATAAGACGAATATTTAAATTAACTAAATTACCAAAGCTTCTGGAAACTCACTTATGCATAGGCCTACTGAATTTAAAATATTCAATAATGTTTTTTTTTTTCTTTATTCCTTCGTGTTTTATGGTAATGCTTAGCAAATTTGTCTCGGCATCTGATCACAGAGTTTAGCGCAACATATGTATTTTTAAATATGTGAGCATATGTCTTAAATACATATATGTTGTATATATTTCATACAGGCTAAATTAAAAGTGTGCGGATGCTCGCTTTACTTACTTGGTATTTGTTGTGTTCCAATAGATAGACTCTAAAATGAGCGCGCGGGACAGGTACACCTTGCACGTAATGAACAAAACTCCAAAATAGTATCTCCACATCAGGTCCCCCATTATTGCATTCACCACGTTTTTGTCACAATCTGAGATTACGATAATAATGGGGGAAAATAAAAATCACCGAAGAGAATGACTATGACAAACTGTCACACAACCAGACTCTGTAATCCTGTTCCAGATGCAGAAAAATACATCAAATCCCCACGGAGAGACTTGTTCCGAGCTCAGTCCCACCACGGCAGACAAGCCGCCGCTATTACCGAGCGCGCAATGCTCCCACGCACAAGGATAGCTCCAGATCTTCTTGCGAATGCAAGAAGGAAAAAAACTATTGTTTCATTCAGACAAGACAGCGTTAATTCCCCTTAGTGGTCCGATGGGAAGGGGGTATATTCCGTAGAGCGCGGCGACTCACACCGCTGCCGATGTCCTTTCCGGAGCACACACACACAATAATCCGCGGTTTGTCCTGAATCGCCAAGGAAGGAGGTTTCAATCCAACTGCATAGGTTCTCCAAGAGTAGCGAGCAGATAGAAGGCGATTCTAATTTATTCCCATGGCAAACAATAATTATCTGCAAATTAGATTGTAAAATTAATACAAATAATATGCATAATGGGAAAAATAAAAATGAAATAAACCAAATTCAAGTTAAAGTTCTCATCCCAGGACCGGTTTCAGGAATAGGACTGCTGAGAGAGAATCCTCCGACTCCCGGGGAACTGATTTACGAGATCGCAGGGCACGTAACTGCTACACTGAGCCCAGGTTGCGAGTAACTGAGAACCACTGTGAGAGAGATGATTTGGTAGCGGTGCCTTTTCAGTTACTCCGCCCACATCGATCCTCATTGGCTAGATCCCTGTAAATCAATGTGAACACTTTAGTCAATCACACTAAACAGGTCTGCAACTACTTTTACAGCAAATAAGCAATGGCGGGAAAATAGAATAGAATGCGAATGCATCTGAATTATATTGCATTATAGGCTACATTCAAGGCGATAATATAGAAAGAAAACTATAACTAACTATAACCAAGCAACTAACTAAAACTAACCAACAAAATAAGAGAACATTTCAATGATTACAATTGGGATCACGGGCTACTGTCTGTTTCGCTGTCACTCTGCCAAAAAAGTGTCTGCTAAAACTCATGAAGTTATAAAGACGTATACAGTGAATCCATGTATTTATATCTCATATCTTTTCTCATTTCTATCTACAAGATGAAAACTGCCAGATTCAGGTTCACTTTTATAATTTGGCTTGACTAAGAGACGACAATCGGAGTATTTATATAAATACAAAAGCAGAATACATGTAACACATCATGTTATTTGATTGAGCCAATGGCAATTTATCAATCGCAAATATGCTGCTTGCAGTTTTTAAACTTATACTTTAACCAGAAGCTATTTAACTAATTTTGCTATATTAATCTAAGTTTGTATTTGGATAATAACTGGAAGTTTTGAAAGCCAATAAACAACCAGGCTGTATGTCAATTTACCCATTAAATAGATACATCGATAAAATTGAATTTTATTGATGTGAAATTGTGCTTCAAACGTTTTTTTTTCTTCTCGAAAGACAACAGCGCTCACTAGCGGAAGTGCATGGTAGTCTACAAATAAGAAATTACATACTAAAAACATATTTGACTGATTTTTATTCCGTTTACCAATACAAAAATACTCAAAATGTTGTGGTAGACAAAGGTTTGGTTCATTTGCTGCCTAAATTATATAATATATAGTCTATTTTTTATTTGAATATGCCTGTCTTGAAATTATTCTTCCGTTAAAAACATAAAGAGTAGGCTGTATTAATCGAGAGGATAAGTTTAAATCATAGTCTTCTCATTCCTGTTTCAGAATTTCATTATTTTTATGACGAGTAGGCGAGGCTTACTAGTAGCCTACCTATTATATTTGCAGCAGTAGTAAGTTTAGTAGTGTTGTCCATGTTGTTGATGTTGGTGTTCCTCTGAATGAATTTGCTAATTATGCTTGTTTTGAATGTGTTGAATGCTCATGGTTTATCTAATATTAAATGTGGTTAACGCTTTATAAATGTATTTTTGTTAAATCGTCTCACAAATATTTTAAAAAAATTTCACGCGAAGACGTGCTTTGGCATTTTAATTTTAAGTTACAGGCAAACTTTTCTCGCCTTAACGAACCACAGCCTAATACCGAACTAGCCTACTAAAATTTAAAAGTGACACGGAAGAACTTGGTGTCAACATGTCGCACGTTTTAACTTGCTAATTTAATCAGGTACTTAAGAGCGATTGTGTATTGCGCTGTTAGTTTAGACTAATCAAAGTTATTCCACGTTTGAGAGATAATGGGAGACACGGCGTGCGAGTTCCGAATCTCATCACTTCAATAAACACTCTCAAATATTCTAGTCTTCCGTCCGTGGCCAGGGGTAGACATCGCGCAGAGTAACACTCACTGCGTAAACTAAAACGAATAAACACAATAATGTAGGCCTGGTTGGGGTGTTGATTAATAGTGATTTGTCGAATCACCTGTTAAAATATTCGTTTTTGTTCTATAAGTATACATCTATCCAATTCCAGTGGCCATTTATTTTATTTTATTTATGCATTTATTTTTTTGTCATCCACATATGGCCTACCTAACGTTTTGAAAATTCAAAACTTTTTCCCACCCACAGCTCTTACGGGGGAAAGTGACACGAATAGTGGAAACATTCTCTTCATGGAGAGCAGAACATAGACAGCAGTACCCGCTTCGTCTCAAAAATATGTTCATACTTTCCAAAATAAGGCGTAAACTTTCGCTAATGATTACCTTGTGCGTCCCACCCTGGCAACAATTCAGCGAGTCCATAGGCCCGTAGCCGTAGTCAACCCAACATAGGCATTAAGTAGATTTTGCTACTTTAATTTATATAATCACAAAATGCAGCAAAGACGTGCAGTAACAGTCTATACAGCCTAAAAACTCTAAATTCATATTGTACTTAACGAAATGATAAAAAATAATAACAGTTACACTATGAATAGTCTACTCATTTGTATAAATGCATATTAATCCATTATAACTCACATAGGCCTACGTATATGTAAATACCCAAAATATAAGGAAGAAACTTTTTACGTATGTTAAATGGTCGGATATAAGGTAGTTCACAGTTCATTGTATATTATGCAAGTGTAGTGTAGGTTATGCCTAGGGTTATTCGTCGGTTATACTAGGCTACTATGCTTCTACTATTACTACTACTACTAATAATAATAATAATAATAATAATAATAATAATAATAATACAGTAGCCTAGTAATATTTCAATGTGTTTGCATTACATTTTCATAATTCCACAGTTCTCAAATTACAAGTCCTCAATTGTCTTATTTTTGCTGTTTGTTCAACGTTTGTAAACGTTTCATTAAATTGGAACAATTGTAGTTATTGGTCATTGCAGAATAAATCCCTGTAATCTGATCTGGTAAATTGGAACTTTAATTATAGGCCTAGTGGTTGTTCAAATGGGTCAATTAAGCACTTGTGTGAGAAAAATAACTTTTTAAAGGTGATCTTAAAGGTATCAGAGCTCTATACCTTTTAAATGACAGAGGAGATTCGTTCATTTTTTATACTTTTTAAGGCATGATTCCCGTGAATGTTTTTCCATGCACGATTTACGTTAAATGAAGTCGAAAACAAAAACATTCCTCGAATCAAAATCGAACGGCAATATACCCCAGGAGCGATGTTAGCGATTGTTTGGTCATGGTTTCATTCCTGATCTCTGTTGTGTGAGATTCTACATTGTTTGGTCGTTGGTGAGAAATAAGCATCCCACTGGGACCCAACAGGCTACAGTCCAGATGAACCACTGATTTATGAAGTACTGTGGAAATGCCGAAGCTGCACACCTGTCTTTCAAACGTATTGCACTCCAAATAGCCTAGGTTTGCACTGTACTTTACTCACGGCCTTTTTGTTTTTATTTATTTATTTTGCGTTATGATCTGACGTGGCGTGTTAAATTGAAGCATAAGTAGCATTTTAACTGTGTAATTGATAAACATTGAACGAAGACAATGCCTTCATTCACCCTAGCCATTGTTGATGGTATACATGGGATAGTTCATGTTGAGACGGCCTGCAGAGAGACAAATATTCTGATCTTCAATGACATTAAACCGAGTGTAAACATCAGACTTATTCTTATTACTCTTCGGCTAGGCCTATTTTTTAACTAATGCAAACAATTTGAGCCAACTGCTGGAAGCAGGCTATCAACAGCCCCCACCTTAGTCTCAGTTTTGTGCAAATTCAAATGATTATGCATACATGCGTGAACATAACCTTATTAACACAGCTTTATATAATATTAGTCGCTCAACGTAAATTGGTACACTGATGAGACGCGTCCAAATAAACAGTTTTGCGAGGGCAAAGAAATAAGCTACACATGAAAAGATGGCTGTGCAAAAATAGCGAAAAACAAATAATAATCTCAGAATTGAAGAACAATCTATCAAAACAAAGTAATTTCATAAGAACCTACCGGTTCCCCCAAAGCCTCATTTATGTAGCGTAGGACGCATCTTGCAGCGCTGTACAGGAAACTATCACTTCAAAAACAGTACAAAGACATGAAGGTGGAGACCGGCTTAAACAGGACCAAGTGAAGTCACTTTTCAGTAAAATTTGTGTCGATTTGACTTTCCTTAAACCAAGTCGAGGATCCTGTTTATTTCATAAATACCGAGCCAGCAAGACAGGTACAACAAGTCGCGCGCGCACACACACACGTCACAGCACCAGCCCCTGGAGGGACGCTGCGTTGTCTGTGTATGTGACTTTGGGCAGTGTATAAAACACAATCTAAGAGAGTGTAACAGCTTTAAATCATACAAATACACAACTAATGAAATGCAGCTAGAAACGACCGTACTTGAGACTGCGTAAAAACAACGAAATGCCTACAGGCAAGTGTAAACTGGCCAACAGTAATTAGGCGCCGACAGTCATTTCCAGAGACAAACAGCTGTTTCGGTATGCGTGCAATTCCCTCTGGATAACAGCATCTGCCAATACTACGTGTAAATGCAACTTCAGATGTATGTAGGCTACCACACCTTACTTACGCACATG
Organism: Ilyophis sp. 1 JC-2022; assembly: GCA_022702515.1. Taxonomy (NCBI): domain Eukaryota; kingdom Metazoa; phylum Chordata; class Actinopteri; order Anguilliformes; family Synaphobranchidae; genus Ilyophis; species Ilyophis sp. 1 JC-2022. The sequence continues at coordinate 19,099,526 of CM040398.1, read as the reverse complement.
ACGACAACTGACCGAACGGAGGCCTGGATTAGCAGATAAACAGCAATGAGAAATAAGGGTATTATCAGTATTACATTCATTACAATCAGAAAAGCAGTCAGGATTATTGGGAGCATTCAATGTTTTTTTATTGGTTAATTGTACAGTCTCCAGGATGAAGGAAATATATCAAAGGTTCGACCACAAGTTGTTGTTTTTTTCCGCCCTCCCCCTCACTCCCAATCCCAACACGCACGCACACAGGCACGCACACACGCACGCACACACACGCACACGCACACACACGCATATTAAACCCCCTCCCACCAAACATGCAGCAAGTCATTCTTACCTGTACCAGGTCAGCCTTCAGAATCAACATTTTAAAGAGATAATAGTAAATTATATGAGGAACAGTTTTTTTGTTTTGTTTGTTTTTTTACAGATTCATACACCATTTTACGGACAGCACACGTTCACAGATTCTATAATATTATGTATCACACACATAGTATTTTATCTCACAAGCTATCTCAGACTTCCTGTTCAAACGAGGAACGCATGATAGCTTTATGTCTGCTTGAGGACTTCACCTGGGTCCAAAAATGTGTGTGGAGAAAAAAAAAGCACAAAAACTTATTTTTTTGTTGTAGATTTCCCCCCCCCCCATCTCAAATGATGGTTAAATAGTTTAGATAGTGCAGAGCAGATGCTAATGAGCTGAAGTGTACACTGATGCAGAAACCAGCTGGTCGTTTAGTCAGATCCTCAGGGGTGGGATAACGGGTCACCCTGCATTTTAGAGAAGCATTTTTTATTTTTGTATTCGTGGCACTGGCCTCCCTCGTTACCACAGACCCAGGCTAATCCCCAATCCCCAACTCAGAACCTTTATTCACATTACTAAATGTGCTACTAGTCATCTTATCTTACTACAATATGTCATTTCACTCCCCACTTAATTTGCTCATTTATTATAAAAAAAAAAAAAAAAAAAAAAAAAAAAGGTTTCTTATGAACCCCAGTAAGAGACTGGGTGTAGTCTCAATGGAAGTTCCCTATGCTGACAGTTTAAAAATGAAACCAATTTTTTTTCTTCTAAATTAATAACAAGAGTTTAGCATGGTGGACAGTCAGGGCTTACAATAGTACACCTCCTCTTGTTTTCCTTTCCCCCAGAAGAGATTTCTGAGCACAGCCCACAGGAGTAATAATAACAAGCCAGACATTTCGAGGAACACTTCAACATGAAGCTACCATACGCTGAGCGGGTTCGTCTTTGTCCCTGGAGGAAGGGCGGGGCAGGGGCGGGCGAGGTTCACTCGGTCGCCTTTAAAGAGAAAGACAGTTTGGGCCTGGACTTCCCTTTCCCCAGAATCATTTTCTGCTCCTCCTTCTGCTGCCGCTGTCTCTCCTGCTCTAATTTCATCCTCTCCTCATGAATCTTTCTCTGCTCCTCCACTATTTTCAACTGCTCCTCAGCCTGGGACAGAGAAAACACACAAAAGGTCAATTAAGTACAATAAAATCCAGGGCAAATACTAATAAATAAATAAATACATATACAGTCAAGCCGGAAAGTCTGAATACCCCTTTCACCTTCTCCACGTTTTATTACATTACAGACATATTCTACAATAGTTTATTTTTTGTCTCAAAATTCTACACAAAATAGCCCATAATGACAGTGAAAACATGTTTTTAGAAATTTTTGCAAATGTATTAAAAATCAAAAACTTTAATTTCTCATTTACATAAGTATTCATACCCTTTAATTTAACATATTTTTAAAGTATCATATTTAATATTTGGTCGCAGCTGAATCTAGTCTCACCCCCCAATTCCCATAGAGATCCATTCAAATGCAGAGAGCTTATAGTATCGCTTGTAACAGTACCTGGAAATAAGATATCGAGAGTCTTTTGATGTTGATGGGTCACAGACTTCAGGAAGTAACAGCATGCAAAGGATATGTGACCAAATATTAAATATGATACTTTAAAAATATGTTAAAGCAAAGGGTATGAATACTGATGTAAATGAAAGATTTCAGTTTTCGATTTTTAATACATTTGCAAAAATGTCTAAAAACATGTTTTCACTTTGTCATTATGGGCTATTTAGTGTAGAATTTTGAGACAAAAAATGAACTGTGTGACCGACGTGACCACAATTTTAGCTGTGCAAGCTAAACCGTCAGTGCTAAAATAATTTCTATTTTTTAATTTATTCAAAGGAATTTATCATGGATAAGTGGTTACAAACAGGGTCTCTCAAAGGGAAAGATTCAGAGGCTGGTCCATCTACCAGTAAGGAAACAGCTCCAGTGTCTGACACTGAAAAGAGGCGTAAAGCAAAACTAAGGAAATACAGCAGTGAACATGAAGACTTTCTTTTTTTATTCAGAACAAGCTTTTTATGTAATTGTAAATTATGGCTATGGGATCTAGTTTTACCTAGCTATGTTTTACAACTGTTTATGAGTAACATTAGCCTGGCCCTACCGAGTCTAGTCATTTTCAATCAAATTAACTTAAATAACGTCACTAGCATGTTTCTGTCCGCCTATCCCACACTATCGTTTCTATAACTAAAGGTTGAATTTGTCAATTAGATGCAACGACACATTTGATTAATCGCACATAACGTCAGCATTGGGTTTGTACGCATTGACTTGAACTGTGTCCATTCTCAATTAACAGCAGCGATTGCATTGCTACTGGTTAAACATTTAGTAATGTGCATTTCAATTATGTAGTAGCGCCCTATTAGCCCAGGATCATTGAATGTTTTTTTTTCTGTAACATTAGTGTTATTTTTTTATTTTTTATTATTGTTTGTTGCATCAAAATTAATTAGCCCAGCCCCCCGTAGCTCCCCCAATCACAATTATCAACGTGTGAAGCCGTGTTACATTGTGTCGGTCTGTCTGTGATTTTCAGTGTCGATTATTACATGTGTAATTGCATTTGTACAACGCTGGGGTCCTGCAGGGGGGCCGCGGAAGCTTTTGTGGTCAGTCGTGTGGGCCGCGAGTTGTAAAAGGTTGGGAACCTCTGCCTTAAAGGGTAACAAAACACGCTGGTTTAGCTAGACCGTACACCCTTTTGAAATTCGAAAAATGCCGCAATCTGGGCGTGATAAAGAAATAATAGGGGCTGAGCTCCAGGTATCAAACCACGCCCAAGCGAGCCCCAAGAAGCTTGCCGCTGCCGAGGCAGAAGCAATGGTGGAGAATGCGGCGTGGAGAATGCGGCGCATAGCCTCGTTTGGGCTTATAATGATGCGGCCAGTAAACAACAAATCACACGCTGTACAAATAGTTACCCATGACATTTATTTTTAATAAACTATATATATATATTTTTATTTAATTTAAATAAACTAGCTAGCTACTTGCTAAGCTAGACTGAAAAACAAACTCTCAAAAAACAAGGTACTATCAAGCTAACAATACAAAATATACCAAAATTGGTTACTATAACTTACTAGAATATTCAAAAAAGCTAAACTGTAAGGTATATCGCTCGTTCGCTCGCTCTCTCTCTCCTATCTCCTCTCCCCGTCCACGGCACGCAGATCAACCGCTGAGATTCGCTTTTATAGCTGGGGCGTAGCCCGCCCTCGCTCCAAAACTTCCGGGCGTAGCTGTACAGATTTCTATTTCGTCACAGAGTACCGAATACGTTAGGGAAGACCTTTCTAGCCAATCACAGATTGAACGTGCAGTACCTAACGTTTTACCACTAGACACTTTTGAGCCAGATTCTTAAAGTTTATGCTTTTTTGCGCCGACTGCAGTAATTTGTCAAGATTTGGACCAGGATCAATGAGTAATACTTTGAAAAACCAAAATTTATCAGTTATCTAAAATAAGTGGTTTTAGTGCTTTGCTACCCTTTAAAGTGATCCATCCATATCTACTGCATACCTGGCAGCAGAGTGATGGTTTGAGGCTTGTTTGATACCTCAGACCCTTGATGACTTAGTCATTTCGCCAACCATGTATTCCATACTGTTCCAGCATAATTTACAGCTTAATCTAGTCCCACCCCCCAATTCCCATAGAGATCCATTCAAATGCAGAGAGGTTACAGTATCGCTTGTAATAGTAGCAGAAAATAAAATATCAAGAGCTTAATTTCATAACCTATAACCATTACAAGTAATTCAAACAAGATTGTAAACTGTTCCAAACAAAAACATTTTCATATTAACAATGGCATGAAAGTTCATATAGAACAAATGGGCTGATGGGTACATGAATATCTCAGATGAATATGAGAGCATAACTCCGGCCCAACAATGCAGCCTTGCCCCACGGTTCAGTATAGGTGGTGGATTCCTGAGGAGCGTGTGGCACCTCTGATCTCAAAGGGGCTTCTAAATGGTGTCCCAAATCATCTTTGTTTTTTCAGATGTCCTGATCTGCTTTTCTTACTGGTCACTAGTAGACAAACTAAAAGTGATGGGTCCCCCTAAAAAGAATGTAACTTATGGATGGAAGGTCTTTTGGCAATAACGTATTAGAAGGGATCAACAGGGCACCGAAATGGTCGATATAAACGAGCGGGCAAGTCCGCATATTCAGTAAAGTTGCCTGTGTATTGATCGTTTTCCTGCGTTTGTACATTTGCCTGCAATTCTATTACTTACATTCACTATTACATGAACTAAAGGAGTGTTTTATATAAAGTCTGAATGACAATTGTGTGTGCAGGAAAAAAGCCATTAGTTGGGGTGTTTTCTGTGTTTTCTGAGCAACAACACCACCAAAGTACATGATTTATATGAAATTGAATTGTGTGACATTAGATACAATTTAGATGTCGTTGAAATAGCTCCCATTTTTACCTGAAGTCATTTCTGTGCATTTTTACATGGTCCGAATGTTACGTGAGACGCAAATGTTTTCACAAAACTGATATGAATGCTAAAATCAACAGGAACTCCATTTTCACTTACCAGTTTGGCCTGAGCGTCAGCGATCTTACGGTTATTCTCCTCCAAAATCTTCTCCAGCTCCTCCCTTTTGGATTTTTCTTCCTCCTAGAGGGGTGACACGATGATGTGTTAGACGGGCACACAGGCAGCCACGCGCTGGCCCTACACAGACACGCACGCACGCATACACACAGACACGCGTACCTCTTCTCCCATGCAGGGAAGCCGTAGGAGCAACCCTCCTTCGCAAACGCACGAGCACGCACACGAACAACGAACTAAAACATTTTAAAGCAACAAACCAACGTTTCTCTTAAAAATAAATTAAAAATTAAAAATAAAAAAAGGAAAAAATTAAATTGAGAAAAAAAAGAATCCCGGAAATCTTTTTTTTTTCCCTCCCTCTCTGATGGCGAGTGAAAATCCCTCCCGTATCCCATACAGGCCCAACAACAGTCACCCTTTCATCTTCACTGCATATTTAAGCATTTAACCAAAAAACACACTGCATCTACAGCTGTATGGACAGTTCTATGAATGTATTTATCAACATGGGTATTAAAACATTACAAAACAGTTTTTGTCTCACTTTTGCCTTAGAAAACATCATCATAAGCAAGAGAAAAGGGTAAAAAATAAAGATTGAATAGTTTGGCTCACCAATGCACGTATACCTACGCATTTTCCTTCACTGTGTTACCTACAACTCCTTTAATCATCATCATCATCATCATCATCATCATCATCAGCATTAAAAGGTGCATATTTACTGTCTTGTTCCGTGCGTCCTGCAGAGAGACAGAGAAGCGCTTCCGTGGCGGCCAAACGAACGTAGCCGCTTCCTCTTTATAACTGATCTGTGCCGCGTGATCTTTCGGCTCGCTCGTTCGGCCCGTTTATTTTCTCTTTTTTTACAGAAACAGCAGTACAGTACAGTAACGGTACCGGCGCGAGCCACGCCAAGCGCCGGGACTGCAGGCGAGTGAGCAGGGCAATGGCGTTAAGGAACAAAAGTGTTGTGAAAAAAATAGCATCCAGTCCTAAGGTAAACATTTCAGGAAATTTCAAAAAAGAAAGATATGCATGGAAAACTGGTTAGTTATAACAAAGGAAAAGGTCAAAGGAATAATAATGTTTCTTAAAACAAATCAAATTAACACACAAGCTTAATCCAGAAAGTGTTAGAGGGCCTTTCTGAAAAGCAAACGGGACGCAGAGCAGGGGTGTATGTTTGTGTGTGCAAGGGTGTATGCGGGCGCGTGCGTTGTGTGTGTGTGCACGCATGGAGATAGGGATTCAAATTCAGTCTGGAAAACTGTATGGGTGACTGGGCATGGAGATTACATTCAAATTGTGAAATTAAAATATGTACAATGAGAAAATATCACACTAAAAGCTAATGCAAATTTAGAGCTCCGTAGCTTTGGATAAAGCTCCTAGTTTAGGCAAGTCTGAAAAGGCAACTGTGCTCCGGTATGTACTATTATGTGGTTTGACGGGTATAGACCAGCTGAATGATCATTCACTTTTAGAATTAGCAAGAAAGAGCAATACTATTTGAGCCAGTAGTGCAGAGAGAAAAAAAAATCCCATTTTAAATCCACAAGCACATACATCAAGTGCACTTAAGACGGGCGGACAATTACATTTCATAGCAAAAAACTACAGCGAGGGTAATGAATTTAACGGGTCCACTGTCAAAGCAAACGGCGTGCCACTCACTGGCACTGTGTGTTATAGGGGGGTAGTTTATTATCGGTGCCTTGTACAGCGGCCACAGCTGAATAGGTTCGGGAACAGAACGAGGGGCTCCAGCATCACTCAAGTAACGGCCGGGTATCAGCGTGGACACCAAGGCATAGCGGCCAGTGTATTAATAATGCACTTTATGTCCCAACACGGCACTGAAAGACACACACGCGGCATTGGCATAAGGGCTTAGCAAACGCCTCGTACAATGTGTATCACACACACAGGGATGGGTTAAGCAGGACCAGAGCTCTGCCCGATTCATTCAGCAGGCCAAACTCACAGCGCTGCGGGCGTCTGGGCTGCAAGGTTGCGCGTTTAAATGGAAGAGCCGGATTAAGTGAGGACCGTGTGTCTGCGGTGTTAAAAATAAAATGGATTAAACATTGTGAAAAAAGAAAGACAAAGAGTTAGTGAATAATGGAATGTCGGGTTGCAAAAATGCCTTTTCATTGGGGACATTAAATGAGAGATCACAACGAGGAGATGAGATTGGAGGAGAAGGGAGGGGAGGATTAAAGGATGGAGAGTGGGAGTGAGGGGGCAGGGAGTGGAGACACCGACTGATGTCAATAATTCCACCATGGCAAAAGTTTCACGAAATTTCCCAAGGCTTGAATATAGGTGCAAAACAGCGTCCGCTCCAAAAAACAAAGGGTAAATAGAGGCCATATGCCATGTCATTCACTTAAAATTTTAAGTTAAGTTTTTAACTTGTTTTTTTTTTTAAAGTTTGTGAAGTTTAAGAGCGCTGTTGCTTCCCCCTCTGAATGTTTAAAAAAAAAAAAAGCAAGACCACACCCACCCCCGTCCCCACCCCTTGACTCTGCCCTTCAGCCAATCCTAATCCCCTGTGAAAGTTTTGCCATGGAGCTCCCCGGGGTGGGGGGTGCCTGCGTTCCCAACGACCAAGCGTTACCTCTCTGGCTGTCTGAGCGGACAGCTCAGCCTGTCTCTGTTTTTCCAGCTCCTCCAGCAGTTGCCTCTCCATGATGCGCTTGGCCTCCTCCACCCTCCTCAGCACCTCCCGCTCTATCTCATCCTTGCGCTTCTCCAGCTCCTCCTCCACCCGCTTGGCCACCAGCTCCTCCACCCGGCGCGCTGTCTCCTCCTCGATCAGCTTCTCCTCGATCTCCTGCTGGCGGCTGCAGGGAGAGAGGAGGCCTGCTCAGTTCCCCTGCTTTAAAGTCAACACTCACATGCCCTATAGTGAACACTCACTTGCCATAAAGTGAACACTCACATGACCTAAAGTGAACACTCACCTGACCTAAAGTGAACACTCACCTGACCTAAAGTGAACACTCACCTGACCTAAAGTGAACACTAGGGATGTTCCTAACGACTAATTTCCCTGACGTTTAAACGGAAGTTTAAACTTAGACTAGTCGACTAGTCTAAAAGTAAAAAAACACTCAGAAAACAGTCAAAATTGAGCACAATTTAATCTAACATTGTCCGAAAAAATATTGCATATATTATAAGAGCCATTTGAAACTGTTAATCACATTCTTCACTTTGCGCCTTGCATTATGAACATTGCACATTATCCTACAAAACATGACAACACACTAAATAAAAGTTAACAAATAACATTTATTGAAAACAATATTCAACGTAACAAAACATTTTTAGGAAACGTGCCTGATTATTACAACGGCATTTTCATTGGGTGAACGCGATCGCATAGCAAATACAGTAAAAAATAATAATCGGTCATCAGAAAAACTACCAATAATAGGCCCACAAAAAAATAACAATTAGGCCTACTGATCGACGTGACTTTAGATTTGTTTTATTGGGCTATTCAACAACGCGATAGGCCTACTTACTCTTTCCACCTCGCTGGTTTAACTTGCAGGGCGAACAGGCTAAAGCGTTGTTTTTTTCCTTCGTTTTTTTTTCTTATAAAGCAACATTTGACCAGGAAAACATGACATTTCAGTGCAAATTATGTCAATACGTAATTTAAATGTGTACATTAATAAAATAATAAGTTTAACCGACTAGTATTTCTGGTGCCGACTAGCGAGGGTAGCAACGTTTACTCGACTAGTCGACTAAACACGCACCTGCCCTAAAGTGAACTCACCTGCCCTAAAGTGAACACTCACTTGCTTTAAAGTGAACACTCACCTGCTTTAAAGTGAACACTCACTTGCTTTAAAGTGAACACTCATATGCCCTAAAGTGGACGCCTCGCTCCCCTGCTACAAGTGAGTGGATTACTCCTCAGAGGAGCAGCAGCGGCACTACAACAGCGAGTGGATTACTCCTAAGAGTGGAGCAGCTCAGAGCAGCAGCAGTGTACACCAGTACACTGTGGATTACTCCTCAGAGTGGAGTGACTATATTTGTACTGTGACTGTGCAGGATGAAGACATAGCGCTCGCTGGGTTTCTGGTCAGGGAAGCCGAGCGAAGGACAACTTGAGGAGGATACTGAGGGACTGGGACCAAAGGCCAAGTGGGGGCTCTGCTGTGGCTCACAGATGACACCCTCCAGGGAGAAGGAAAGGGGGTAGGGGTAAAGGTAGGGAGGTTGTATTAGCCCCCACGCCCCAAGGGCCATAACACACAAAAAGCGCAGGCTTCCTCATTTACCGTTAAACAAGTTTAAACTGTTACAGCTGCGCTGTCAATAAGTGGCGGCCGAAGCCCACCACATCGCTTAGGGCTAAAAACCAGGCAGGCCCTCATTTCATTTCCACTTAGTCACAGAGAACCTAAAACCGCATGTTTTTTTTAATCCGTTATCTGTGAGCCTCTTTTGTCAGGCCATCTGTTTGAAGTGGTGGACAATGCCTTGCGGAACACGACTCCGGTACGCTTCCGACGGCCGCAAAGTCCACATCACAAGGGAAAACGCACCGGCTGTCAATCAGCCCGGAAGCAAAGGTGAACAACGTCTGTCATCTCCAGTTCCCTTTCCCTCTCTCTGTGCGCTCAAAGTCCTCAAACACAACTGTGAAAGAGGTGAATTTCTTTCTGTGGAGAATCGACTTAATTTACACCAATGGTAAAATGTCACTGACCTTTAGTCATTTGGTGAAAGCAAAGAATAAAAGCGGAAAATTTGTTGAGATGCTGCTAAGAGTTCCGTCTCACCGAGTCTATGTAGTTGCAAGAGAACTAAACATCTACAAAGGCACACAACCGAGAGGCAAGTGGAAGCAACACTTCAGGCTTTCTGTAGACTTAAACATAAACGTGCAGGAATGAAGACTAGGATTGTACTTTATGGAAACGTGACGGTCGCTGCTGTCGCAGGTTAACTGCGGTTTGGGAGTTCAGCTTGCCTCATCTACATCAGGGAGGGGACATGGCATCTTCAGCCCAGGGGAGCTGTTTAAAGAGCCATTTCACCTCATGTATACCGTTCTGTATGCTACAGCACAGAGAGGAGCAGGATGGAGGAGAAAGATGTTTCACCTGATCAAAACAGAATTGGGCCTCACTCTCCTTTTGGGCCCATCCATTCTGACCTGTTGTGGGGTACGTCGCTTCAGCAGGAGATTTGGGGGGGTACCAGCCGTGACTTGGCTACACACATTAGTTTAAATCCAAGTCTACAACCCCTTCCTGCATCACGTATGCTCCGCACTGTGGTTTACACAATGTCGGACCTTTCATAAAGGTTTCTTAAATGGCACTGCAATTCCAACCACTCCAAATGAAGAATATGAGTCTGACAGTTTGATTTGAACCTACAAATTATGCACAGCCTTTCAAGCAGACTACAAACAGGTGTCGTTTCAGGAAAGAAGTGTTGAATGCAAGAACGTAGTGAGCAAAGCCTTCGAAAAAGTGATGCAGTTCAACTTACACAGGCCAATAGGGATACATTTCAATTTAATGTCAACAGAAGACAAAAAAATGGAAGTACTTGTTTTCTGTGCTTTGGGGGATACCTTTAGAACGATGCCATGCGGTACTTGTGCACCCAAGTAAGCCAACCCGGTGACACCAAAAGCACTGATCTGATTGGCTGCCGCTGCCGGTACACACTGCAGCAATGCTGTATATGGAGTCCTGCTAGCTAAGCTAAACACGCCGCTGTGAGGGGTGCCCTTGCTGCCCCTCCTTTTACAGTGTGTTCAAATTTAGGTTGTTTACCGTTTAACGCGAAATAATAAATAAATAAAAACGATTCGTTTGTCTTGCCTGTGTTTGACCGAAAGAAGACCATAACGTCCCCAAGCCATCAGCCATATCATCTAACTGTAGCGTTAGAAGCAATTATTTCTTTATGGTAGCTAACCGGTACATTTTTATTAACGTTACTTCTTTTTGTAATAGACAATCTGATATAACTTACGTGTTGGACGTGCAAGTGTGGTAACGGTTATAGCTCTTAGGTTCAAGTTGGGTGGCTAGCCAACAAAAACAATCGTTTAGCTAAGAAAATGTCACGTTAACGTTATCATTGCACATTTGGCTAACGTTAGCTGCTTCGTTAGATATATGGTATAAGGTTATGTAATGGCATTTAATTACGTTAATCGAGTTAATCAATCAATGATCCGCAAGTGAATAACGTAATACACCAGTAATGTACGTCAACACTTCCTAGCTAACGAAAATAGCTCGTATCATTGACATTAACTTAGCTGTTGTCGTTTGTGCTTGGGCCTTGTGTTGTGGGCAAGCTAGGGCTATTAGCAATGCTCCAGGTAGCCAACTAGATGACGCACTGATATGTAGCTAGTATGCTCAGCTAATCTATTCAAACAAAAGGCTGGCAAGACAGATGGATGACTAACGTTCACTGATCAACGTGGGCACGGCTCAGAGGCTCAATAACGTGCAGGTAACTTACACCAAAATGATCAATGAATCTGTGCAGACTCGCTGCGCAGTTGACTCGAGATAACCAGTCACATAACGTTATAGCGCTAGTCATTTACTATTGGCAAGCTAGCTTAACGTACGCCTAATTCTAGTAACGTTACATGATTAGTTGAACTTACATCTTCCTCTGTCTCTCCAATTCGACCTTTTTCTCCTCTTCTTCCTTCTTCTGTTTTTCGTCCAGGGCGCTCCTCTTGCTCAGCGTCCGGCCGAAGATGTCGATCCTTTCGGGGGGCGACGCGGCTCTCTCCCGTTCCCTCTCTCGCTCTTTGCGGGCGGACGCCGTGGTTGAGCGGGAGCGCGAGCGCGATTCCCGGCGCCGGTTCCTCTTTGCTTCCCGGGACTTGGATCGCTTTTTGGCCCTCTCCTTGTCCCGGGAGCGCGACCGGCTCCGTTTCTTATTGTGCTTGCTGCTCTTCGAGTGTTTGGAGCGGGAAGAGCTGCGACTCCTGGAACGGCCCATCACCGCTTTCTTCAGACCTGAAGTTTTTAATACTCAATCGCTATGCCTGAACCTTAAAATAACACCTGCAGATGCCGCACTGCTTATTGCGCCTATCTTGGCACGAGGCGATCAGAGACAACGATGTTTATGATGTATACTTGCACAGAAACGTGATTATGACAAGCCGCTAACTAGCTAGCCACTTCGTTGAAGCAAGATGGCGAATCTTTCCCTTTTCCCAGCATGCTATGCGTCCGATCTTTTCCGACAGTCTTCGGAACTCCACCGAGTAGGATGCTTTCATTCATGCGCGTATAAAGATTGGTACGGATTTATACGAATCAGTTTTTTAAAAATAAAAAAATATATATATAGAATAATGTATATATTTTAAAAGCGGTAACGCAGATGAACAGGCAGCAGCACTAGTTTTTTATTTCAAACTTCAAAACTTAAGGACAGCGATAGGCCTACAACTAAAAACTATTTGTAGACACACTGCACAATTTGTTTTTGTTAGCCTGCTATGTATATCTTAATGTTGTTATTTTTTTACGACAGAACTTTTTTATCAGGCTTAGATAATTAAATATTTATGTTATTTACTGGCGCCAAGTTTGCAAATTCATATTTTTGTTCAATAACCCGCTGGTCTTAAAATAAACTGTGCTGGAAATGGTCATAGCTATTTTAAACACATAATGACTTTGACCGAAAAGGGGGTATCCGTAAACATGCTCTAAATGTGTGAGGCAGACCCAGATTAAATTAAAACAACTTCTAATTTTAGAGTAACAGGATTACCCCAGGTCTATCACAGTGCAAGTGCTCTGTGATAGTGCTATGATGTATGCTATTTAGGGAAATCTCCATTCAGTTTCCTGTCATGGATAATTTCATGTTATTTCCAGATGTGAAAAAGAATTGTGGTGCTGTATTTATGTTTAAGATGGGCTTCAGTGATGTGCACTGGGGGTAAACACTGGCACATCTTGAATGAACAGTGTCGCGACTCTCGTGTGTTCCATTCACAGCTTCACATCCTATTTCCTCTGCAGCTTTATTCTAAAGATGCGTGACTGTGTGCTTAGCAGTGAAGAGATTTGTGCAGCACCACACACACACACACACACACACATATATAAATATATATATATATATGTTTCTCCTGCCAAATGTTTCTATTGAACTTTATGGAAAAATAAGTCAGGAGAAGAAACCCGTCAAGTTATCCATCCATATCTACTGTATTTCTGGCAGCAGAGTGATGGTTTAAGGCTTGTTTGATACGTCAGACCCTTGATGACTTAGAGCCATTTAGCCAACCATGTGTTCCAGTGTAATTTACAGCTAAATCTAGTCCCACCCCCCAATTCCCATAGAGATCTATTCAAATACAGAGACGTTATAGTATCGCTTGTAAGAGTACCAGAAAATAAGATATCAAGAGTTTTTTGATGTTGTTGGGTCACAGACATCAGGAAGTCATGGCATGCAAAGGATATGCGACCAAATGTTAAAAATGATTACTTTATTCTATATATAAATGCAGGGGTGCCAATAATTGTGGCACACGTTGTTTTGTTAAAAATAATTATTTCTTGATGAGGGATTTTTTTTTTTCTCATAATAAATTTACTTCAATTAAAGGTTGGATTTAGACAGCTTCAGTGAGAAAATACATAGATCATATGTATAGATTAAACGTGAGCACTTCCCGAGTCTGCCCAGTACACTGAGCTGGGAACTACTTTTGAGGGTCGTTGCACTACAGCCACTGTATGAGACGGAGCCCCATTTGCACTTGACTGGGCTAATGGGAAGCCTGAGGGATTTGGAGCCGTTCTATCGCCGGCCCTCTCCAGAGGAAACGCCTTCTCAAATAGCTGGTGTGGAGAGTGCAGTCTAGGAGTCTCAGTCTGCACACCTTGTTTCATACCAAGATAAATCTCACAAAGAGAAAGGGTCACAATCCAATCACAGTGTCAATGTGCTTTGAATGGAAATGGTTTTCTGCATTTTAATCACTGTGAAATCATGGTTTGACATCCAAAGTTACCAAAGAATCCAAGGACGGGAGAACAATGCCCTTACCCGTTCTATGATTGTCACTGTTGTACATAATGTGAAAGCCGCTTAATAAAAAATGCACAAAAATTATGTAAATATATGAACAAAATCAGAGTGAAGATTGTAATAAGGAGGTGGAACCTGAGTAATACCTGCTATATATGTACAGCTTTCTGACTGCTTTTAAGAGCTCTGCCTGTCACATTGACCTAATTAACTTTGCTACAAATTAGACATGCATTAAGTTTTGGTATGTCATTTATAGATAAACAGGTGTTACACTGAGGCATATATTGCAAATATTGGCAAGTTTTGTTCTTGTTAATGGTATAATAATATATATCAATGGAAAATGAATGGTTATAATTCAGAAACATTTTGTTATCATTGGAATAAACACATTTTGAGAATGATGTCTTTCCACTTAATCCAAGCTAATCCAAGGTTTTTGTTTTTCAAGTGTCCAACCATAGTTTTTCACGGTCAGTTTTCAGGCCCTTTGACAAAGTTCCCAGTATTCTTTTGGGGGTAAAATGGTTTAACACACAGAAAGACTCTTTTAAAAGGGCAGCACATTGTCACATTGTCATGTTGATGTCTCAGGACTGTTGTAAAAGAAGTATTGAAGAAGAGGGACCTGAAAGAAGGTTTTCTGGGGAGTGCGAGGGGGGCCGGGGACGAGGGTCAACGGTCAGTCATGGGAGGGCTCCGCAAGGCATTCCCTGCAGTGTGTTGTTTAAGTTCCTTTTCCCTTTGGTGGCACTGGCCTGGCCACACATGAGTGACCAAGGTGAAACAGTTCAGATGCCCCTCTGAACTGATGGTTAGAGGAGCAGCACCCCTCCCCTCCCTTCCCTTTAAGAATACTGAGCTGAAATAAAAAATATAGAGGACACCGTCACCACAGTTATGACTTCAACTAAGCATTTGTTAAATGCCTCTTCTGTTTCAACAAATGGCTACCACAAGTCACCCAGTGGGTCTACCATTTCCTGTTTCCTGTTCGTTCACATGCGTACATGTGACAGGAGGCCCTATGTGTCCAAATCAATTGCATTCCTTTATTATACAAATGCCGGAAGTAAAATCAACTCTGACAGCGTGCTCAAATTGAATAAATCTGGTCTTTACTGGAGCAATATAAACGGCGTTCGACTGTAATGAACTGTATCTGTGTTCTGTGACCTTGCTTTTCGTTCTCATGGGTGACTAACAATGATGTTTACAGCTTGTCTTTATAATGCATGATATCTTTTAATCTCTAAACGGTGTTGCTAATAACCAATACGATCATTTACTTGTTACTAAATTCTTAAGGTAACATAGATGCAACAGGGACGCCTAAGAGCTTGTCGGATCAAACATATTTTCCAGGCTTGCAGATAAACCGGAACATGGCAATCATATTTAGGGAACACCTCCAGGATAATGGTGACTAAGACAGTGTTTGTGCCTTCCAGTAATCCACTCTATAACAGCAACAACTCTCTAAAAAATAGAATTCTCAATAACAGAGAAATATTATTTAATTTGAACCAAAAGAGCACCATAGCTTAGTTGCATTGTGTTTTGAACAAATGAGACATTTACAGTACAAAGTGCTTTCGGTGTGTGTAAAAAGAACAATATATGGGCATACAAGGTTTTTGCAGGATCCAGAAGACTTGTTGGCATCCATTGTGTAGTCCTGTCTTCATTATGGATCCCACCTACAGAGAGGTAATGAGGTAGTGTGATGTTCTGCACAGACAGCTCATAAGCTTTCTCTCATATTCTTCTGTGTTTGATACCTGACTCCAGGTACGGGAGATTCGATCTATTTCAGCGGAACGACTGCGTTCTCTTCTCTAGAACAATGGCTTTTGAAGGGTGATCGCAGTCATTTGGATCCATGGCCCATAGCGGCCAACCGAGAGGGTAGATTTTCACAGTGTGGACAGAGGGACAGGTGACTGTGACAGACTGAAAAGAGAGGTCAAAGGTCAGGTTGCTGTCTTGGAGCATTGCTTGTGAAAACTGATCCGCCCTCGCTTTCTGTTTGCATTTCCATAGGGAGAGGCAGGCCTTTTTTTCAGCCATTTTATATCTGAGGCGGAAAGAAAAGCAAGCATTGAGGTGGGTAATTAACTTCCCTTGAGCATATCCGTTTATTTGCTTAACTGAAGCACAATAATGAAAAGAGAGTTCTCGTGTAATGTGCGCTCTTTGTGCTGTGTGCGTGTATATCTCTCATCACTGGTGTGTATTAAAAAAATATTTTCTGAAGATTCAGTTGCGATTCTTGAAAACCCCTGATCGGCTAGGCAGGTCTGTTGAGAACATTCGTTTTCAAACTGACATTGTCTTCCTGTCCTCACTATCGACAGATATTCTCAGCCCATGAGGGATGAAACATCACTCCTTCTTCTCCCTTTTTTCTTTCCCAGAATGTCTTGAGAAAGGGCCGGAACCTGCGGCCAGTTCCTCTCCCAGCTCTGTAATGGGGAGTGGAGCTCCTGAGAAACTGCAAACAGGAAGAGCACCACATCCATCACGCCTCTAACGTCTTAGTGTCTCTGCGGCGAACTGGACTGCACTCAAACAATGAGAGCATCCTGAGTGGCTGGGTCACATCGAAGGAGCGCAGAACTCTGGGAGTCTGGGGGGAGACATGCCGGATTACTCACCCTTTATTGTTACCCACATGTTTACTGGGTAAAGAAATCTGCCTGAATCTTTGTACAACAGCCAACCGCCGTGGTTAAGTGTTGGGAAATATTTTCTTCAGGAAGCTACTCTGAAGTTTCTGATATATTTCAGTGGTTTCACAGTAGAATGGAGAAATTGTGAACCTGACAGATACGTAAATATATACATAAATATCTTTATCGCTAATTTATAATATTTTATGAGATTAATCAGAAAACTCGGTTTTCCCAGACATCTAATGTGGTTGCTTCAACGGTGATTAATTGCTATGGAAGCAATTATACCAGATGTTGGGAAAAGATCATGCTTTTTCAACAATGGCCTTTGTGGAGAGAAATGCCAGCATTTAGACATTGGAGTAGACCGGGTCGCAAGGCATGCCTCGTGTCACTCTATGTCCAGTGCATGGTACTTTGGGATGTTGGGAGACACAGCTGAATGGAGACAGAGCCCCGATTCTGGGGCCTGCATTTGGCAGCTGCGGGGATCCCAGGGTGACAATGTAATGGGCGTGGTGAGGCAGGAGGTCTGGGCGTGACCAGGAACTCGATGATCTTATTAGCAATGATCTTATTAGCTTTCATCGCAGGTCCACTGTCAGACCTCAGAAGACCGAACTGCACTCATTTCACGTTGAGTTTGTCAGGGTTAGAACATTGAAAGACCAGGCTGGCAGGAGGACAAAGACAGACAGCTGGGCCCCCGGGCCCCTGCCAGGGAGAAAATCACACAAACGACCCCACCCAGAACCACCACCCCCCCCACACCTGCTCACCCAGAATTCTCTCCCATGTTCTCCCACAAATCCTGTAGAGCAGCAAGATACTCAACTCCACATTGTTAACATTGCCACAGATTCTTTAAACCCACAAACCTATCCCAGCATGCATTGGTGCATTGGAGAATATACCCTGGACAGGCCGCCAATCCATCGCAGGGCAAACACGCATTTCACTCAAAACTCAAACCTATGGGCAATTTAGAGTCTCCAATTAGCCTAATCTGCATATTTTTGGACTGTGGGAGGAAACCGGAGTACCCAGAGAAAACCCACATGGACACGGAAAAACTTGCAAACTCTGCACATTTGAACGCAGGAATTTTTTGCTGTGAGGCGACAGTGCTCTCCACTGCACCACCTTGCCGCCCATCATTAAGTATTCTATAGCTATAATAACAGCCTTCAACCACACTCGATATCTCAGTTCTCAAACTTCACATTGTCCATGTGCCTTCCCTGTATGTGTCACAGTATCTGTTAACCTTGAAATGAGTACAATTGAAATGAATTGATAGCTAGCTTAAACGGAAGTGATTTTTTCCGGTCTTTCCGACATTGCTGCTCTGTAAATTTGCTCAGGAAACGTGGTAAAGATTGTTAATGCCTCCTCTATGAAGAGTGACTTGGAACTCCTTTTTATGGTGACTGAAACATTCCAAATTGATGCCTTACGAAAATTACATTTAAATTTAAAACATTGTGGCAATGAAAATTCTGTATTGTGTAGCACCATAGAAACCTGTTACCAACCAGAACGTCCTCCTGAGGAAGCAGAAGGGATCAAAGGAATGAAGGAGCTAACAATCTGGTTAGTCTATAGAATCTGTGTCTGTACTCCATGCCAACAGAGGTCCCATTGTCCACGGAGTGTTCCGGAATGGTGCCATGAAAGAATACAGTTCCACGGAAGCAGCCGAGCTATGAATGTCAGCTTTTCTGATATTGAAATGCCAATGTTTTCCTAAGGGTAATATATGTAGGTGTGGGTGAAACATTATTGGAAAGTTGCAAGTTGAGATAACAGAATGTTAGAAAATTCACAATTTTGTGTATGTTCTTTGGAAGGGCATCGCAAACTTTTCCAAAACGATAAATCAAAAAAGAAGAACTTCCCATTTACTCTTGCAATACAAATTGCATTGTTTACTGTACAAAAATAAGATCTGCAGATCCCAGCTGGTGTTAAGATGTAGCTATATTTGTAACTGTATCTATTAACTTAGTCAGGACTCAGGACCTTGTCAAGAAATTTCTCATTAAAATAAACAAGTCTATGGAAATAATTTAGAATTATAAGTCTGTTTCTGCAACGCCTTGAGTTACTTCCTGTAAATTCTATAATTCTGTCTCCTTGCTGAATTTCATTACAAATAGATAATCCTTTGTTCTTTTTGTTTTTGAAAGAGGCATGTTCTCGACTGTGTGTGTGAGAGAGAGAAATAGAAAGAGGCTGCCACACTCCCTACTGAGAGGGTAAGTATGGTCACAAAAGGCCCTCAAATGTGATTCCGACACCACATGTTTGATGGATTATGTAATTAACCAATTCACTTGATTGATACATAGGATCTATCACTTTACCTGTCATCCTGCCCAATCTGTTTAAACAGCCTCTCTCTTTCCTCTGAGCATGCCCTTTTCTTATTATTATATGATGTGTGTGTGTGTGTGTGTGTGTGTGCGTGCGTGCGTGCGTGCGTGCGTGTGTGTGTATGTGTGTTATCACATTGCATATGTTACTACATACAGTACGTACCTGTGAGAGCAATTGCTTACAATTGTGTGTGAGACAAATGCAATAATTAAGATATCACAGGCTGAATGGACTCTCTCTCTCTCGCTCTCTCTCTATCTCTCTTTCTCTCTTTCTCTCTCTTTCCTCATCCATCTGACTGTCAGACACAAAAACAAAAGTCAAAGAGCTTCTGCTGGAAGGTCTCTTAGCAGCAGGAGGGTGGGCTGGTATGAGGAGAGGTCTTGTGCTGTCTCAGAGCCAGTTGGGCCAGAATGAAGACGTTTCACAGGAAGTGTAGGGAAACATAAGGATATGCCAACGGCGCTCAAACTCATTTCTCCCGTGGGGCTTTCACAGTGACAGCTCGTCTCTCCTGTGCGGGGTTCCCCAGAGAAGGCCCAGTGTATCTGTTCCTTTTCCAACAAGAAATCTATTGGGCAGACTCTTTTAGTCTTTTACTCAGACAGTCGGAGGACATAGTGATTACAGATTTGGGTAAATCATAAGGAATGAAGGCATATCAGCAATGCTGTTGACAGGTTTGTGCTGTATGAGATCTTCACCCTGGGTGTAAATCAATGACAACTGGAAGACGTCCCAACATGAAGACCCCGTCTCCCCATATGATATTGATATGATTAGAGCTCCATGATGTTTTATTCCCCACTTGGTGGCATGCTCATAATCGTTACTATGACAGCCGGGATGGCGTAACGTCATTATCAGTGAAGGCTTTTGACATCTCATATGAGACTTGTTTGACGTCAGATGAAGTCAGATTATATAATATCTCCTTTGTGCAGACCAGTAAGAATTTAAAGCACCTAAAATGTTTGATACACACGGGCTCGTACGTAAAACCGTGCTCAATAGCGCCACCTTCAGATAGTGAGTAGGTGCGCTATAGTGGAGCAGAGCCACAAAGAGTCTCTCTGTCCCCCTCACAGATGCGAGAGATGCCCCTCATATTTGGGTACAAATAGTTATTTCGAGGAAAAAATTAAGGCTCCGCACACGAAATGATGCTTTATCGATAATGTACTTTGAGGACATGATCACAAACGTTTGAGAATGAAAGTTTTTTTCAGTTTAACGCTGACACGTTTGTGATCCTGTCCTCAAATTTAATTGTCTTATCCATAAGGCATCTTTTGGTGTGCGGAGTCTACATTTTCTATTCGATTCATCACGATTGATTACGCACCCAATCAAGTCTGAGCACAGTATTTCACTTTTTACATTTTTACAACTAATTCTTTCAAATATTTCACGCTTTTACACACCAAATAACTGAATATTAAGACTTATTTAGTTCCACCAAAATTTTGAATAGGTCTCCGATTTCATTTGATTGCGCATTTTGGTTCACGGTTTATTGAAAATTCCCTGCATCTACATCCGAGCATTTTGAATTATTGTCTGCAGAATAAAAAACTATTTGACCCAGGTCAAGTGTGCAGCATATGAAGGCTACAGTTATAATGGAATCTTTTTCCATGAAGGCTTTTCTCTACACAGGGAATCTGAGCAGCAGAGGCAACAGGGGTGAGAGAGTTTTGAGGGGGGGGTTGTAATTACTGCTATTGTGTACCCCCCTCCCCCCTCCTCCCTCCTCCCTTCTTCCCTTAGTACAAATGTCCGATGAGTATCACACTTCGGCTGAGTGATGCCCAGTCATTTGATTTTTATTTCTGACTGAAGAGCTTTCATGGCAGACTGATACCAAGCGCCTTCTTTTTAAAGAAGGACAAAGACCCGCCCCTCTCCCACCTGACCGCCAGATCACACTCTCCGATAGCATTTCAAAATAACGTTATTCATTTGTGACAGCGGAGCTTTGATGGCAGGCTCTGATACCAACCGCCCTCTTTTTACACCACTGTGTCTCCACCCCAACTCACCAACAGATCGCACTCTTCGATAGCGTCCAGAATACCGATGACAAGACAGAAACAGATCTGTTGGGGAAGGGGAAAATGGAATCACCCAATGCTTACGAAACACTAATTGGCTTTTTTCTCTTTTTGGTTTATATTTTTTTGTTTTATTCGTTTTTTGTTTTTTTTGTTAGTTTGTTTGTTTCTGAGGCGTAAGCGTTCACCGGAGTGTTCCAGAACCTTCCTGCTCCGCAGAGCCGATGTGCAAGCGAAACGAAAGGCAGACGTAGACGTGAAACAGATCAAAGACGGCTGGCGGAGCTGCTCCGATTGTCCAATGCTGAAAGCACACTGCAGGCTCCAGAAGTCTAACGGTCATCCGGAAGTCATTGTTCTTTTCTTCTGTTTTTAAACTGCGCGGAGAACAAAGAACCATATGAGAACGGAGCTTGCCAGTTGCTGGAGATACTAAGATCTTATCGGATTTTGACTGCGGGCCTGCTCTTGGTAGTTCCTCAACCTTCAGACACAAAGCAAACGTGAACATTTACGGCAGGGTAGATTTGTGGAATTTTTCAATGTAGACAGACACACCTTTTTGGGTTTTTTCTGGAGTTTCCCACACCTGATGGTGAAACCGAGCATGCAGGAATGATATGTCAGTAGGCCTATTTCACCTCAACACTGTTTTTCTGTCCTATAAGTAGTGTTAAATCCACATATATAATCTGCCCCACATATATAAATCTACATACTGTGTATAAATAGGTTTTTAAAAGCACACACACACACACAGAATGAACTTGAGCTCCATTCAAAGCTTTGCATCTTCATTTAACTGTTTAATTAGCCATTCCCAGTCACAAAAGCTCATGGCACATGATTGCCTGGGAAGGGTCATATAAGAGTGGTGTCATATCCCTCCGGCTGAGTTCCAGACTATAGTAGACTCTACGGTGCTTACCTCTAGTTAGTCTAGTACTTTTACCTAGTGCTAACACCTGAGTCAGAGCCTGTGGTTGTTTCCTGCTGTTTGTTTGGTTCATTCTCATTCTTTTAGTTTTGGTCTTGTTTATATAACTTAGTTTAATGTGCAATAGGGTAGTTGAGAAGTGCTTGCACTTGCTGTCTCTCTTGGTACTAAACCTTCCTCCTCTAGGGAAAAACTGCACTTCTATCGCTGATGTTTGCACTTTATTTGCATTTTCGGTTTATCTGGATAAAAGCATCTGCGAGATACCAGTAAAGTAAAAATAAATACAGGCCGTACTGAGCCCACTTAGTGCCCCAACACCCTATTAGGTGACTACATTGGTGAATCCAATTTGCATTCCCTATTTTTATTTATGAACATTTCTAATGAACATTTTTATGCATGAGACTTTGAAATTGAATATTTGAATATAAAATTTAAATATAAACATTTGAAATTTTGAAACGCACAATGATAGCTCTTAGGGTATCCCGTGAGGGACAGAGGAAGGGCTATGATATCTAAAGCGCTCCTTCCTCGGTGACCCCCAGATCGCGGGACAGGAGACGATGCAGTGACCTGGTGATTTCCACTTCCCTGGGGTGGGGGGGTGGGGGGGGGGGGGGGGATGTCACCTGGGGGTGGCTGAGAGAACCCCCCAGAGAACCCACACCAGCCTGCATTCCCACAGCCCTATCTCCTCTGGCCAGATAACGGCCAAATCAGGAGGCAAACACAAACGCGGCCAACCCTGGCTGTTGTTTATGAATATTTCTACCGCTATCTCCACCAGCCGGGCAAATGCGCCGCAGCCCTGCAGGTGGGGTTCACCATCTGCTAAAAGTGACCCCCCCCCATCCCAGATAACCTGAAATGAATGTCACTGTTTTCTGTAGGTCATTTTAGCGCCTAGCACACAGTGTATGACCTGTACTTAACAGACATAGGCTACTGCACGGGTACAACCACACAAATAAATGAGCATTAAGATTCTGATGGGGATAAGGCTTAAAAAAATGAGTTATAGTACGGATACAGCCAAGAGGGGGCAGGGGTGAATCTTCAGCCATTTTTGCCAGCGGCTAGGTCAGCTGCTGGTGTTTGTCACTCGCTGTCTTCTACTGGCACTGCAGGTAATGAGGGGTAATATTTACCCCCTCTGTGTGTGCTGAGGGTAAACCTTCACAGTACCCTGAGGCTGAAGCACGCAGCGAGTCTCTCCAGACCATGCCTGTATCATTGTCCCAGACAGACACAGAGACGGTGAGAAAGAGATTGGGTTTAGACGTGCATTGGTGATGCTGGACATGCGGATTCTGCTGGAAAGCGGAATTTGCTGTTGTCAGACTGTGAAGTCAGTACTGAGTCAGTACAAGTCACATGTAATATTTTCTTTTTTTTTGTGCAGTAAAATTATGAGCTTTAAAAGCAACGTGGATTTGTAGTATTGCTTAATCACCCCAAAACATTTCCTAGAACAATCAATTGTTTTTGTGTTGTTGTTGTTTTCTGAACCTGAGATTCTGCAGCCCAGGGAGCATAAATCCCATGCTGCGTTAGACCATTTGTAAAGTGTCACAGGTGTGATCAATGCCAAACTGATCAATATTCCTTCTCCAGATTAAGACTGATCAGGGCGAGCTGCTCATCAGTCATGTGACCTTTCTCAAAACCCGTAATGTCTTTTTCCCTTTGTGCTGCAAGATGAGGCCTGCAACTTTCTCAGAGCGATGACACTCCAGGTTCAAAGAGGCCAATTGTGCAAAGAGAGAGAGAAAAATTGAGAGGGGAGAGAATAGTTTTTTTTCCCATTTGGAGTAGTGCACATCCCATTTCCTCTCTGACAGTGGCCTTTGACTCACTTCTCAAACAGGACAAACCACAAACTCAACAACATCCTGTCTGGCATCACTCCCAAAATGATACCCCTCCATATCTGCGTGACCGTGCTCGTACGTGGCCAGCTATACTATGGAGTCTGTCCTGGGGAACAGACCTGCAGACGAACTGCATCACTCTTTAATCCCGACAGAAGCCACAGAGACCCCACACTGTACACAGACTCAAACAAACAAACAAACACTGCACATAGAGAGACCTCACACTGTACACAGAGACCCCACTCTGTACACAAAGAAACCCCACACTGCACACAAAGAGAGACCACACTGCACATAGAGAGACCCCACACTGCACACAGAAAGACTCCACACTGTACACAAAGAGACCCCACACTGCACATAAAGAGACACTACACTGCACATAGAGAGACCCCACATTGCACACAGACTCACGCTGTACATAGAGAGACCCCACACTGCACACAAAGAAACACCACACTGCACGTAGAGAGACACCACACTGCACACAGAGAAACACCACACTGCACCTAGAGAGACCCCACACTGCACACAAAAAGACCCCACACTGCACACAGAGATACCCCACACTGCACATACAGAGACTCTACACTCCATACATTGATTGGCAGTTCCCACCAAACACAGAATATATGTCTGTCACTCATGAGGCACAATCTCACTCTCTTTTTCACACACACACACACACACACACACACACACAAACCTATACACAGACACTAACATACAAACATATGAAAGAATGCACACATCCACTCGAGTATGCAGATACACAGGTATTCTTACACAAACATACATGCCCAAACACAAGCACTTGTACATACATGGACATCAATACCTATGACAAAAACAGGGACATTTGTTAATATGCAGGCACAGACTCATTCACATGCACACACACGCGTACCCACGCGTACATACTTTTGCATGTGCAGATTCACACACACACAGCCACAGTCCCAGCCATTGTTTAGCTCAGGCTCTCCTGTGTGGCGTGCTGCTTTGTGACCTGTGGTAGGACTGTTTATACACATGCAGAGAACAATGAGCACTGTCATCCCTGCTGTCACCCTTGGTCAAGATGTTATTTTCATTAGCAGGGGAATTCAAGAAGGGAAAGAGACAGGGAGACACACACACTTTCTCTCTCTCTCTCTCTCTCTCTCTCTCTCTCTCTCTCTCTCTCTCTCTCTCTCTCTCTCACACACACAGCAGAGTGGGTGTTCCTAGAGCTAAACAATAGCCTCAAATTTAGAAACCTCTGGGAAAAAGAATACAAATGCACTGTCCATCCCGAAGCGGCAGAGTTACGCCCAGTCCGCTGCTTCCTGTGCACCCCATACAGAGTGCGGCATTGTGGGACGTTAACCCTTTCCCAGGGCAGGGGGATAGTTTGGCTCGCGAT